>JAOTRQ010065202.1:0-13066 GCA_028565875.1 Hoplisoma paleatum
ACACACACACTTCACCTGGGTGATTCTACACACACACACACACAAACCTACCTCACCTGGGTCATTATACACACACACACCTCACCTGGGTCATTATACACACTCACACACACACACACCTCACCTGGAGGATTATACTGACACACACACACACACCTTATCTGGGGGATTACATACACACACACACGCCTCACCTGGGGATTACACACACACACACACAAGCTTATCTGGGAGAACACACACACAATCTCATCTGGGGATTACACACAACCTCATCTGGGGGCTCGCTCACACACACACACACACACACACACACACACTGCTCTGAACCGGGTGTGTTTTCTCTCCACAGTGGACCACAGATGAAGATTTATCTGAAGCCATTCACTCCGTCGGCATCACTGATGTTCTCGAGATCAAGTTCTTCGAGAACCGAGCTAACGGACAGTCGAAAGGGTAACACTCACTCCCTCACCGTCACACACACACACTCACTCCTTCACTGTTAATCATAATCACTCACTCAGGTGTTTTATTACGTGTGTGTGTGAAGGTTTGCGTTGGTGTGTGTTGGATCTGAATCCTCCTCCAGGAAGTTGATGGATCTTCTGACGAAGCGAGAGCTGCACGGTCAAAACCCCGTCGTCACTCCCTGTAACAAACAATCACTCAGTCAGTTCGAAATGCATTCCAGGAAAAGTATGTGTGCGCGCACACACACACGATACTGTGAAGCTGATTATTTAATTTTCTCTTTTGGGGTCACGTCTGGGTTTCTCAGGTAACCAGTCGGGACAGATGTCTGGAGAGGGTAAAGCTGGACCTCCGGGCATCGGCGGCGGCCGCTCTGGCTTTCCACCCGGGAGGGGTCGTGGTCGTTTCCCAGGTCCGCCGGGCATGGGGGATCGATTCCCTAATCCGGTCGGACCTGGTGGCCCCCCACCACACTTCCCAGGTGAGAGAGAAAACTGAGAATTATGGGATGTTTAATATAAAATATAAAGTTCATAAACAGTTTGTACAGACGTTTATGAATTATTACTGTCAGTGTTCAGTAGGCGGCGCTAATCTTGCTTATCTGTGTGTGTTGTAGGTGGTATGCAGGGGCCCCCTCGCCCACCTCCAGGCCCCCCTGGCCCTCCAGGTCCGCCGGGCCCCCCACCGCCCGGTCAGGGTCTTGGTCCACCCATGGGCGGCCCTCCTAACCGAGGAGATCGTCCACCTCCCCCTGTCCTGTTCCCCGGGCAGTTCGGCCAGCCCCCACTTGGACCCTTGCCTCCCGGCCCGCCTCCTCCGGGCTACGGCCCGCCTCCGGGTCCGCCCCTGCCTCAGCAAGGTCCACCCCCTCTGGGCCCGTTCCCTCCTCGCCCGCCGGGACCCATCGGCCCCGCCATGGCTTTAGCGCCGCCTCCGCACCTGCGCGGCCCTCCCCCCGGAGGACCCCTGCCGGCCCCTCACGTCAACCCCGCCTTCTTCCCCCCGCCCGGGAATAACATGCCTCCAGACGGAAGAGCCCCGCCCCCCAACGATCCGTATGGCCGCCTCCCACCGTACGAGAGGGATTTCGGCCCCGGCAGGTAACGATCCTGCCGTAACCTTTGACCTCGGTTCCTGTCTGACACTGTAAGTGGTGTAAATGTATTTATTTGATGAATGGATTTGACAGGGAGATGGATTCGGGTCGCGTCCCCCTCAGTGAGCCTGAATTCGAGGAAATCATGAACAGGAATCGAGCAATATCCAGCAGCGCCATCTCCAGGGCAGTTTCAGACGCTAGTGCAGGTACACACACACACATACACACTCTGTGACACATTGTCATATACACAGACACGCAAACTGTGTTACACACATACACACACATATTTATATCACATGCACACTCTGTGACACACTGTCGTACACACACACGCAAACTGTAGCGCACGCACACACACACACACACACACACACACACACACACACACAATACACGTGTACGGAAACACACAGACTGTGTGAGACACAATCTCACACACATGCACACTCTGTGACACACTGTCGTACACACACGCAAACTGTAGCGCACGCACACACACATCGTCATATTTACATACATTGTCATATACACACATACAGAAACACACACACACATGCAGACACACATGCAGACTCACCCCCAGAATGAGTGATTTGGTTTGAGCTGATGGTTTTACACTTGTGCAGCGCAGATGAACGTGTGTGTGTGTGTGTGTGTGTGTAGGTGATTACGGCAGTGCGATCGAGACTCTGGTGACGGCGATCTCGTTAATCAAACAGTCGAAGGTTTCTGCTGATGATCGCTGTAAAGTTCTCATCAGTTCTCTTCAGGACTGTTTACACGGCATCGAGTCCAAATCCTACGGTTCCGCCTCCAGGTAGCACATCCTCCTCTTCATCCACATCCTCCTCATCCTCACCTTCCTGATGCTAATGAGCGCTCTCTCTCGGGTCCTGTAGCCGACGGGAGCGTTCCAGGGAGCGCGACCACAGCCGTTCCCGAGAGAAGAGCCGGCGACACAAGTCTCGCAGCCGCGACCGGCATGAGGATTATTACCGCGAGAGGAGCCGCGAGAGAGACCGTCACCGCGAGAGGGAACGCGACCGCGAGAGAGACCGCGACCGCGAGAGAGAGTACCGTCACCGCTAACAGGTACGGCTACGTTACTCTGTGTGTGTGTTTCATCTTTCAGGTTTTAATGTGTGGAACCTGCGGTGGGTGAGTACAGCGACACACACACACACACTTTATTTATCTTCAATGAGACGTCGGTTCTCACTGGTGCCGCCCTACAGGACGCCTGCAGTAGTGTATAATTATACATAATTATAGATTTTTATTATTATTTGTATAATTATCAGTATTGTCTGAGGGTTTTCGGTACGATTTATCTTTTCATCATTTAATGATATTTATTTTCTAAATGACTTGAGATTGTAAAAGTGTTTGTGATACTTTATTTTTAATTCATCTCATTAGTTTTTAATTGCTGAGGTTCAGACTATTAAAATAGTTTGGAAAAGACTTGAAGCCCCGTTTTTCAGCGCCTCCTGCTGTTCGAAGTGAATATCGATAAAACAGTCATTAGACGGGAGGTTTTAAAATGAATCGATCCCTGGTGTATCGTTACGTTCCTAATCATCATAATCCTGTAACGCAATTCCGTGACGCAATTCACCTCCACACTGACCACTAGGGGGCGTCGAGATTATGATGGTCCTGTGGGTGTTTGTGTTTACACTCTGGTTTTAGATCGTCGTTGTTGTCGATTTGATCTAATCGAGACCTGATGTTTAATATCTGATCGTACAGAGACGACTTTGTCTACAAGCGTGCACTCGTTAGCTTTAATTGCTGTAGTGCTCCCTCTTGTGGTCTGTGTTCTTTACGTGTAGTTATAACATTGGCCGTTTATACCGGCCTTTAGTGTCACGCTAGCTGAACCGGTGGGACGCCGCCGGCACGGCGTGCTAGCGTGTTGACTAGCACGTTTTGTTAACACTCTGTACACAGGAAGCATCAAGTCCGCGTTCCTCCGTCTAAAATGTATTTACTTTAAACAGCAGGGGGTGCCGGTGCTGTACATGTGTGTGCGTGTATTTAACACCGAACATGAATCTGATGTTTTTGGTGATGTTTATCAATGATGAATAATTAATAATGAAAGTATAATAAATGTAAATAATAATATAATGTTTATCTGTATCGTCGGCCGTGTGTATCGTTACACCCTTTATTTAAATGTATGTATGGGTTTGAGTGTTGTAGTTCGATGTAATGTGTGTACTTGGTTTTCGAACGCACCCGGTGTGCAGGGTGCAATTACACTAACCTGCCACTAGGGTGGATTGTGTCAGCAGATTCATTCTCAGCCCGGTGTTGTGATTATTTCTGTTTGTGAAGCAAAAGTCTGAGTGAATTGTTTATTGTGTTTCCGTGTTGAGTTTTGGTTGTCGTGATCTCTGGACCCTCTCTAAACGCTCCTCTGGCTCAGTGTTGGTTCAACAGTCCCGGGTTTGATTATCGGTGTGCCGTGTGTGTGCCCTTAACACTGTAACGTTCAGTTAAATGTTGCCCAGCGGGTACGAAAGGGGTCCAAACGAAAACATGAGTGTAACTTTGGTCTGTAATCGAACCCCCGAGTCCATGTGGATGTCCAATCGCTGTGTAATGAGTGTCTGCTTTCGCATGATGCACCGCAGTACACACCTCCACCTGATGGTGGCGAGACTGAGCTCCGGAAAATCCAGGTCGAAGCTCAATTAAAGCTGCAGTGTGTAACTTTTACAGATGTTGCCTGTGGAGGCGTTTAATACCGCCGTTCTGTGTCGTAGTGTAATTCACATTTATAACACTAGAGGGCGTCGAGTGTCTGAGGGTTCTGTGGTGTTTGTGTTTACACTGCGGGTTTAGATCGTTGTTGTATAATCTCGCAGATTGATATCGAACACCGAATGCTTTTAAATGTAACCTCGTAAACATCGAGACACCTACAGGGAGAGGCGACTTTATCTACAAGCGTGCCCACACAATGCTTTGATGGTTGTTGTGCTCCCCCTTGTGGTCGACGTTATTCTGAACGTAAATACGTCGAACACAGAAAGTATAGATGCACGCAGGCTGCAGAACAGTGAAGACGTGGAACGTAAAGACTCGACACGTAGATGTACGACGCAGAAACGTAAAGTGGCGGCCCGCGGGCCGTAAACATGCAGAGCATCAAAAATGTAGTGACTTGGTACATAAAGACGCGGAACGCTGGAAATATTTGGAGCGTAAATATGTGATGTATAGATGAACCGTTTCTCATATATGATGTCATAAAATCTCACCACGGCACTCGTGTACTGGTTTCACACACACACTTTAACGTCTACACTCGGGAACAGAACGGGTCTTTATTACCACCGGAACATTTTTACACACTGCAGCTTTCAATTCTTGTGGCCAAAATTGAATCGTTTTTATTCAAGATGAATAACAAACAACAAAAACGAATAAACAATGAATTTCATGCGAATGTTTTACCACCGTTGTGTGCACGCTGTGTACAGGAGATTAGCGGGTACTGAGTCTGAGAGGTTCTGTTGTGCATCATGTGACCGGTGCAGAATGATGGATGATGATTTGATCTGTCCTGTAATAAACTCGTGTTGTTATGACTACGGCTTCCACACGTTTCCACTCTCGGTATAAATTGGGATGAAGATTTAAGGTGGCAAATTTATGATCATTTACTGTTCTGTTATTGATGCACGGCTGGATAAATCTGCCACCGATGTTTAATGATGTTGTAACTTGTGACTACCAGGTACATTTGACTGATTATGATGTCACAGTTCCTTATACCAATGCATTCTGTGTTTCTGAAATGTTTTGTAGCTTCAATTCTTATGAAATCGGATTTTACTTGTTTGTACTCGTGCCTACAGACACACTGATTGTACGTCTGGATTCGTTTCTGGTTACATTTATATATATATACACACACACACACACGTTAAAAAAGTACTTGTATGTGTTTATGGTACAGATCAAATGTTGGGATATTCCTTCCTCGGTATATCACCAAAAGTATTGGGACGCCTCTAATAGGACTCGGATATTTCAAACGCACCAGTTTAAACCAGAACGACGACACATTGGACAACCGACAACACACGTTTACACAATTCAGTCCAAAGCTGTTTTACAAGAATACTGTCGAGCTTTAGTGGTGCTGGAATGTCCAAGAAAGCTCACGACAAGGCGTCCGGATACTTTTGGCTGGGTTGAGTTTCTCTGTTTTTGTTTTGGTATTTGGTGTCAGTAAAGGGAACCAGTTTTATCTACGTTTTTAATGTTCTAGTTGTACACACACACACACACACACACACACTAATGTTGGAGTACTGAACAAGTCTGCCTAATCGTTCAGTAGTAGTTTTAGTGTGGACACACTAGGTGGTGCTGTTATACTAGCGTTCCGGTCCATGTTTGTGGTTTTAAAAACTCCAAAAAACTTTAAAAACATTTTACACCCATTGAGAAATGATTGATCTACCAAATGTGAGCACAAACAACAACATAAACAACAACAAACATGGTGCAGACTACAGATATATGACATTAATTGTTCATTTGAATGAACAGAATTATGTTTATATAATTTGTTTGGGGATGGAAACCATGGTTACCATCCCTCAGTCCTGGTGATGCGTTGGTGTGCAGGATCAAACAAACACTATCAATGTTTTGAGAGACGTGATCAAATAAACAAAGACATCTTTTACTCTGCTGGGTTTTATTTGTAATTATATTTCTGTAAAAGTTTCTGCTCGTTACAAAAAAAATCATTTCAGAAAGTTTAATAATTAAAACCTGAACAGCGTCATTCAAATTGTTCTTAATGTGTGTTGCTTTGTATAAGGGCGATCAAGGCAGTGACTGCTTGGTGGTTCAGGTACTGGGCTTGAGATCAGAAGGTCGCCGGTTCAAACACCTCTACCACCAAGTTGTAACTGTTGGGGCCCCTGAGCGGGACGCTTAACTTTCTTGTGCTCAAAAAATGATGTTCGGATGTCATTGTAAGTTGTAAGCTAATAGGTGACAATGTGTAACTATTGTTGTTGTCGGTCTGGTCCGTCGTGTGTGGCGTGATTTCGCCAGTCGACACGATTCATGTGATAAACGATGATGTCAGAATGTGTGTGATGGTGACGCATTATGTCGATGTTTCCAAGTGCAAACAAGCAAACAGAAATGAACCGACCTGATTTATGATGATGTGTCGTTTTCTGTTAACTGCGTTTAGTGAACGTCAATTTAAACAAACGCGTCGTTCACGTTTTATTCTCTTCGGGTTCCCGTTCCACGTTTGCCTGGTTGCATTTTGGGAAAATCAACACAACGTCATGAGACCTGTTAAGCGCCGTATGTGTTGTGTGTGTGTGTGATCACTCTGCTTTTAAATAACATGACGTGTTTCCATGGTGAATGATGACGGTTTAATGATGTCATAGATGAAAGAATGAACGTATGATGTTGAATTCTCATTTTTTAAGAACGTGTCGGGTCATGATGTGAATGATGTCGAACTCTCACCAGCGAGTGTGAATGCAAGAGCTACACCCGGTCACGACCGGCGTAGAACCTGCAGTCGCACCCGCGGCTCTGGGGCGGTCCCGCATTCACAAAACGACACATTTATGTACTGACTGTGAGCTGCTAGCACACCACCACTGAGATTTAGAACTCGGCAGTTCTGTGTAAGGACTTCAATTCATTCCGATCGAATCTCTGTACGAAGATTTTCTGGTTCACCAAATCCGTGACTTTCAAATCCTAATAAAGGGACACTATTGTTTTGTGAATGCGCCCCCTGGTGTTGAATATGAGTCGACGTTGGTGTAGTTTCTTTGTTGCATGCTGATGTGTCCGGGTTCCAACCCTCCAAACCAAACTGCCACCTCCATTTCTGCCACCTTTCAGCTGAACCCAAGCTGCCGGAGGACGACCACGCCCATCCCAACATCTCTCTCTCTCTCTCTCGTCCTTCATCTCCCGTCAGAGAGGAGCCGACCACACCCGAGCAGGGTCTCCGGGTCCCCCCCACACACACCCGCTCGTACATGTAAAGATTCTCTTTTTATTTCCTTCTTTTATTTGGTGTCAGTAGAAGAGAACTCTGAGATGTGTACCTCGCTGATAAGACGTTGGTTTTATAGGGTTTTGTTTGTTAGTTAGCAGCCCCTCCCCCTCTCCGGCTCCACCCCCTTGTTTTTTGTTTTGTTTTATTGCCTCCGTCCCCCTCCCCCATTATGTCTGCATTATTATTCTGCATGAATGTCTTTGCTTGGATTTATTAAACGGACTCTGTGTTGTAATAAAATCTTTACTGAGGTTCAAACTCGTCATTTATTCACACGATGAATCTGAAACTCTGAACCTGCTTCCATCAAAACACTTTCACATGACCTTCAAATCTCCATCACAAAGTCGAGCTTTTAAATCTTTTTTTTCCCCTAAATTCCTTTGATAAATTGTTACGGGAAAAGAATTCATTCTTCAGCCATTTCTTTCTTTAATTTATCTGTTAATTCTTTAATCAGTTATTGTTTTATTGTATTTTATTTATGTACTTTATTAATAACTATTTTAAGTAATTACATTTTTCTTGATCGGTTCTTTCTTTGTTTTTTCTTTTTCATTATCATTTATCACCTTTTTTATTCATCACAAATCTATTTCCTAATATATTGTTGGTCAATTTTCTTAATCATTTTTGTTTTTTTTTATTGGTAACTTTATCCTTTATTTATATTTATACGTATTCTACCCCTTTTATTGTTCATCCGATCAGAAATGATTTCCTTTGGTTGGTTTTTAAAGCGCGTGAATGTGATCGGTGGAGCTTCCTGACTGAAGGTGTTTTTGATGGAACCAGATCAGTTTGAACTTGAAATGAATTGTGAAAGTTTCATTCTGTATCAATTTGCTGAGTTTGTATAGAAGCTGCGATGAGTAACGATGATTATAAAATGTGTCCTTGTACAGTTTTGCAAATTTGCGGCTCTAATATGAATTTTTTATAAACACGTCTTGCAGTTTCACCACAGATGTCACCGTGTGTAAATCTTTCCCACTGATGTGGAACTTGTATGTGTTTGATCAGAAATGTTTGATGGACGCCGTGTGCCATGTTTTATTCTCTCTACATGTATGATGCTTTGAGAGTATGAAACATGGCGCCGTTCTTTTATGCATTTATTGACTGTACTGAGACTGAAACATTTAGAACGTAGATGTTGTAACTACGATCTCACCACAGTTGCGCCTCTCAAACTGGTGACCTTTCAGTTTTACGTTCTCGCTTAATTTTTCTGCTACAACACTTGAGTATTTAAGACATTAACTCAACTCCGTATTTAGATTTCAGGATAAAATCTGAAGCTCCTTTGGTTATTTGGGCCGGTGGGAGCTCAGTTGATCAGTTTGATTTGCTGGACTAGTAACTTAAAAGTTGCTGGTTCAACCACTGCCAAGTTGCCACTGTTGGGCCCTTGAGTGAGGCCCTTCAAGTACTAGTGCTTTACAATCATAACTGAACCTTTTAAGTCACTTTAGATAAAAATGCTGAAACTGTAAATGTGTTCAGTCCTACAGCAGAACCTTGTGGGATTCCGATCTAACACGTCTATATCACGAACACATTCGGGTACATGATGAGTTGCTCGAAGGTCACCAGTTCCAGTCCCACTATTACAGAATTTCTTGTGGCTCTTAAGCTGTTTAAACTTAAAATTCATTTGGAATTAAAGCTGCTCTAAATTCTGCGTTCAGTTCGAATTATTATTACTTGTGATAACTGTTGTACACGTTTAGAATGTGGCCGACGGTCGTTGTATGTTTTCAGATTTGTGTATTTAAAAGGTTACTTTAAATTGTCGATGATTAATTGTAAGGTTTGCATCCGTGACTTGTGGTCGTCTGTAAAAAGTCATTTTTTGGTGCTTGTCATTGCTGATTGTTATAATTGATGATCATGGAGTCGCATCCTAACTACCTCAGATTTATTTATTAACACATTTTAGAAACTTAATTTAACTGCACTTGTTCAAACTGTCAAAAAAAACAATGTAACAAGGTGAAGTGACTTAAATGCTCAGCAAGCTGTAGCTCTCAGATCATCCAAATCACGTATGTGTGTGAAGTTTACGTTTGGTTGTGTGTGTTCTATTTATTTATTTATGTGACTGGTTTTTAGTCAATATTATTAATGTAGATGTAGATTATTAAGTCGTAGATGTTTGTGATTTTACACTGATTTTGATTGGATCAGGGGTTTTATTAGACCATGAGGTGTAATCTAATGTAAATGTAGTACATTTGTAATATTAATGTGTGTTTAAGATGTACAACGACACTTTAAATGTAGGTAATATTTACCATTATTTATGTTATACAATTGTTTTTTAAAGAATTGATGCATTTAAAATGTCTATAATGATCATATGACTGTTCCAGAGTCTTACATGTTCAGCTCATATGTAGTACAAGAACAATAAGGGTCTTAGGACAGAACCTTGTGGGATGCCAGTCACTAAAAGTTATTGTTACTGCTACTAAATAATTAACTGTCTGATCGAATCTCTAAAATAAGACTTTAATTAAATTAGTTTAAACATGTTAAGGCTTTACGGTTATGTAGAAGTTTGTCACTTAAAAGTCTTTGTTGATGTAAAATGTCTTCACATTCTAAACTTCATCTGGATTGGCTGAATCTGTATTTTTTTTTCTTTTTCTTTTTTTTTTTTTTTGCTTTGTTTTGGTTTGTGATTATTATTGCTGTGTGAAGGTAAGTGCATCACAACATTTCTGCTTTTTTTTTTTTGTAAAATGTTTTGCACGTGCACCATTCGGAAGCACTTTTACCATTTTTTGATCAGGATGTTTTTATCTTTAAATTGATTAGAAGCCGTAAACTGAGCTTCAGTTTAGAAAATGTGGATTTTAAATAAAAATAAAACCAATCGTTCTCATGCCCGAAGTGCAAAAGTTATACTCGAGTTTTGTACTTTAATATTATACACGACCTCGGAGCTTCTGTATTTGTGTAGGGATTTTAGAACTTTATATTATAATTTAGTTTTTGTTATTAAGAATGTTTTGTCAGTATAAAGATGGAGGTTTGGGGTTGTAATTGGTTGGTATTTTAGGTCTTCTCGGGATGAACAGGTGAGTGGAATTTACACTCGACAGAATTATAAACCTGCCAAAATAATTTGTTTTAATGTTTAATCTTTTAATAAATGATTAAACCAATTTGATTGGAAAGTTGTCTTTAATGCTTAAACATTCATCTTAAATTAAATAATTTAAAAAAGCACTTGCCGCGAACTGGCAACTTTCTGAGGGCATGCCTTGAAACATTTAACATCATTGTCATTGTAAATTAAATTATAAAAGTACCTAGTGTAAGAAGAAAAGCCCTTTCAGGATCATGCAGCCCTACAAAAACCCTACAAGGAGTGCCGATAAAGAAACGAATATTTCTAAGCAAAATTTTCTCGGTCAAATCAAAGATGGAACTCAAACTCACACACTGGTGACAATCATCATCAGTAAAATGCTGTATAACTGAAAAAAATAGCTTGTTGCTATCTTTGTGTGCAGATTTGTAGAGTTTACACTGCACACAGTCACTAGAGGGCGCCAGAAAACAACTGGACAATTTAAACATCTTAGAAAACCAAATATTCGATTGAAGTGAATCAGACGATGGTAAATTATATGCACCTAATTTAAGATGGAAACATTATAGAGATTTATTATTACAAAAATAATATAATTCGTGGTAACGCTAAACTTTTGAAGCGGGATCACCGGACAATCAAGCGTTTCATGGCAACAGCCAACATGGTTGCAAGAAGCCTGTTGAAAACAAAGGCGCGAAATAACCGCCTATGAATAAGATTCCATTAGTCACCAGTTTTGCCATGTTTCAAAGCTACAACGTTACTGCAGTATCAAAGAGCACAAAGAGGGTGATGCTCAGGGACATGGTCACGGTAAGAAAGGCTGATAAACGACCACCTTTGAACAAGAAACATAAGATAAAACGTCAAGACTGGGCCAAGAAATATCTTAAGAATGATTTTTCCAAGGTTTTAGAGACTGGAAATCAGAGTGACTCTTGTTGGGCCCGAGGTTGGATCAGTAAAGGGTATAGAGCTTTACTCACATGCCTGCAAGGTGGAGGTGTGGGGTACTAGTATGGGCTGGCATCATCAAAGATAAACTTGTGGGATTTTTTCGGCTTGTGGATGGAGCTCAACTCTCGGACCTACTGCTAGTTTTTGGTAGACACCTTCGAGCAGTGGTACAGAAAGAAGTCTATCAATCAAGAAAAACATGATTTTCATGCAGGATGATGCTCAAGCACATGCATCCAAAATACTCCACGGCTTGTTCATCTGATCCAAACTCCACAGAGAATCTGTGGTCCCTCATAACATGTGAGATCTACAGGGAGGAAAAACGGTCCACCTCACTGAACAGTGTCTGGGAGGCTGCGGTGTCTTCTGCATGCAATGTTGATTGTAAACAGATCGAGCAACAAGTGAGTTGGGTCTATATCTGGTGTTTATTAAGTTGTCTAATAATTTTGCATAGTAATAGTTACCTGCACAGATATCCTCTTAATATAGCCAAAAATATAATATGAATCTTCTCAATTATAGCTTATAATTATTCTGCACAGTATATAGCACTTATATAACTAAATAACATATAATGCTTTGATAACTTCATGTAAGCATATAATTAAAAGTATTTTAAACAATGGATTTCGCTCAGGTTCAAGACGTCAATTTAGTAAATGTAGAAGTCTTACGTGATTTCTAAGCAAAGATCCACTCATGTTTGTTCTGCAAAGAACAGAAGCGACAGAACCAGATACCAACGAATTAAGATCCTTTATCGCAAGGCGCCCACCGCTGCCACTAATTAAAAAAGTTTTTAGTGCCCACATATTAGATAAGGTAGTGTTGTTCACATGCAGACACTGACCTTTTACTTAAAGGGTTTGTAATATTTTCCTATGGCTAAACCTGAAGTGCATTTAAAGCACTTGATTGAAAGCTGTTGATTGCCCCGGGATCCCCACATCCAGAAAAGCCAGACACAAGATATGCCGTCTCTCTGCTCAACACTCATTTATTCCATTCCATTGCATTTAGCTGACGCTTTTATCCAAAGCGACTTACAATGAGAAGTACAAGAACGCAAGTTCAAAGGAACATAATGTTCATAAGGAACAAGTAGAAGAGGACATCATTGTACAGCTGGGGGCAGAGGGCAAGTTTGTTCAGAGGTGTTGTGAGAGTAGATGCTCTTTGAAGAGCTCGGTTTTTAGGAGTCTTTTGAAGGAAGCGAGGGACTCCGCTGCTCAGGTAGTGGCAGGCAGTTTGTTCCACCATTGGGGAACTATGGAGGAGAACAGCCTGGATTGCTTTGTGTGAATGTTAGGCAAGGCTAGGCGTCGTTCAGTGGAGGAGCGCAGCGGCC
>JAOTRQ010065212.1:5000-13065 GCA_028565875.1 Hoplisoma paleatum
ATTTCATCCAGTAAAAAAAATAAAAAAATAGAATAAAAAAAAAAATATATATATATAAAAGTCATGCGTCTGGTGACTGTCAGGATGCAGCACGCAAAGTCTGCAAAGAACCAGGATGCAGGACCGAATGCAAAATCTGCAAAAATAAATACAAAGCAAGTTTGCTTTCTTGTTACAGTCGCCCTAGGCTTGCTCAGCAGTGTGTGTGTGTGTGTGTATAAGTGTGTGTGTATGGGCGGGTGGGTGTCTGTTGTAAAAAGTGCTTTACAAATAATACAGACTTTTGTGTAAAGTCCGGTCGTCCCGCCCTGCACCCACCACCCACTTTAAACTTACGTGTGTAGAGATCTTGCGCCACCCGACTGCCCCAGGACATTCGATTCGGCGCTTCCTGTTTTAATCCCGCCCGGTCGGGGGCCCCAATGAGTCCGATTCAATCCCGTAACACAGCAGATTTAGTCCAAACGTTCCGAAGCCGCTTCTAGATTAAGGGATAAGGGATTCGCATCCAAAACAAACAAACAAACAAACAAAAATGTCGAAACTAAACGGTTCTAAGTGGCGTCCACATACTTGTGAACCTACGTAATACAGGATTAAAATAAAAGGGCAAAAGAATAATGTAAATATTGCAAAATAATTGCATTTATATTTAAATCCAGGTCAGGTTAGTATGTTTTTTTTTCTTTTTGGGGTTTGATTTTCCGCTCTGTGGCTCGTTTATTTATTCCGGAGGTTGTTTCTTTTTTTTTAATGATTTTATTTTCTTCCTTTTCTTCACTTCACTCGGTTATAAATGCAAATGCGGCTCTTTCATTTCTATAAATGTCACTACAGCCGAGCAAATACCGCGACGTCACCGGCCCAAACCTCATTTTAAGCAGCGCCTCGTATCCTCGCACCTCATATCGAATATTCATAAACTGACCTCGAGAGCAGGAGAGAGAAAAATCACCTCGGGCTTCGAACCCACATACTTCGTTCGTCGGACTCGGGTTTCATCCAACGACGGTTCCCGCGCGGTTCCATTCGGGGTCCAGCGCCCGTTCCCCATTGAACCCGAGACGGATCTGGACTCTTCTGATCGAACCCGTGGATTCACACTTGCCTCGGGGGGGCTGTTGGGCCCCTGAGCAAGGCCCTTCAGTCTAAGTTAATATGCTGTCAAAATACTCATGTCTGTTAAGTACAGACAATCGTCCCCACTCTGATCTGCAATATTGATTTGGTCATTTTTTTCCTGACCCAAACTTCCTATTTATCCAGGCATCAGCATTTTAATTGCTTTTAAACACACTTAGGAATTCATCCTCCACGTCTCAACCAATCCGTGCTCCACACACACACACACACACTAGTGAACATACACTAGGCGGCAGTAGTGAGCACACGTACACCCAGAGCAGTTAGAGGTCGTGACCTGTCATCTCTCTGAATCGAACTGACGACCTTCTGATCTGTACACGCCACTGTACACACGGCAGTCGTTAGCAGTCGTGATAAAACTTTTGTAATTATAAGATTAATCGATGCTTATTGCTTCAAAGACACATTTTTTGATTCAGAGGAATCGACTGAATCGATTCGTTTTACCGACTCCGACTCGTATGAACTCGGTTCCTTATTAAACTGAAACAGGATCAGCAGCACTAGCACAGACGCTCCTGCAGGGGGAGTCGTGTCGTACATCACCGAGTCGTGTTAGGAAGAAGAGTCGTGTTCAGTGTCTCACGCTCTTACTCACGCTACAAAACACAGGAGCAGATGAACCAGACTGTCCGGTGGAAAACACCAAATTTAAATGAATCATTTCGAGCCGAAACGTCGTCGTTTATTCACTAAACAAACGTTTCTTCACTTTTGTTACGTTTCCATGACGCCACGTTTAAACTTTCACATCTAAATCGAGAATGGAACGTTTTTTGTGATATTTTGGGTCCTTTTTTCTGAATTTTGAATGCACATTGTTAAAATTTGTAATAAACCGGTGACTGTAAAAGTGTTTAGTGTTTCCTCAAAAAGGAGGAGGAATCACGTGGTCCAGCGTCCACACACCAGAGAGGAAGAAAAAGAAGAAGAAGTTTATTTATTAAAAATGAGAGCGAGATGAGAAGAGACGCGAACGAGAATCAAATCTTCTTGCTTTTAATGCTGGTTAATTAGGGCCACGGGGAGCTGAAAAATAATTACGCGTGGTGAAAGACTTGATCAATGCTTTGAGGGGAAACGCTAATGGAGCAGCTTTCACGTCAAGAGCTCGGGTTCGAACCGCATTAATGCGTTTGCCTCCATAAAAGATGCTGTTATCCCGTTATGATTCCTTGATTACGCCGTGCCGTCATCCGAAAGCCGCCGCCTCAGATTTGACACGATAACTGATGACGATCGCGTACAAATAAAAGCACTTAAAAATGTTTTTTTAATGTCGTTTGTTTGGATAATGCAGTAGTTTGAATATACTCATGTTCCACATTCACGTTAGTGACCTCTACTGGTCAAACAGGGTATTGGATTGAAAAGAAGGTAAATTAGGGTGTGCACACTGTCCTATATTACTCTACACGGCATCTCTGGCCTCTCGATGCGATGAATCCGTCTGCCAATTTACCTTCTGCATGGGGTCTAAACCCAATAACCATCTGATGTTTCAGGTACTGTAATTAAGCCCAGTTCAATTAAGCACCCAGGCTAATTAAGGTCCTGTTTCATGTTTACAGTTTTACAAACCGCTTTCCTTTACGGTGGCTTTAGGACCCCGGAGCAGGACGCCGAGGAACAAAACCCAGGAGACCTCATAGATCTTAATCTGATTCATACTCGTTCATATAAAGTCCCACAAACTCACATATTATTATTAGATAGACAGACAGACAGACATATAGACAGATAGATAGATAGATAGATAGATAGACAGATAGATAGACAGACAGATTGTTGTTTGATGCTGTTTCTGATTGTTGTACTATTATTAGCTGGTATTATGCAGTGATTCTTTTTTTCCTGCTTGTGAGATGCTTGTTGTTCCACTCGTGGAAATTTTGGATTTTTTTACAACAATTATGCACAAAATCTTCCGATTTCTGTCTTCGTGTTGTTGAGACGTTGATCTGGGCAGATTCTCGATAATTTCTGGAAGGTTCTTGGACTATTTTGAGCTGCTTTGACTCGGCTTGTGTTTGCTGCAAGATTGGTCGATCATTTCCCACGTGGTTGTGAGTTTTGTTCTCTGCTTAGTTTCAGATCCACTGAAGAAAAAAAAACCCAAAACCTTCAGGTCTTAATATTTAATCTGATGTTTGTTATCTCTTGTATTTCTGTTGTCTTGTTTAACTGCTGATTTTTTTGGACTCGTCTCCTGATACCGATTTAGATTTGCTGGACCATAACGTTCATCATGTGTTCATGGATGAAGGACCCGAGTGGATGTTGACACAGTAAATGATTCGTAACTGGAGGAGCAGGGCGGGGTGGGTGGGTGGTTGGGTGTAGATGTGGTGACAAACCAATGATCAGATAAAGTTCTTGTAATTGGACGAGGTTCCTCTCTAATTGAACACGTGAACCCTTTCAATTCTCTCCTTTTCCCTTCCCACTTTATTATAAAGAATGTAAAGCCATTCTTAATTCTGCCGTTCTCCGGTGGAAAGTCTGACGGATGCGGAGTTTTAATATGAGACGAGATTTATTCGGCGACTTCAAATCAAGCGTCTCGACGGACTGGATCCACGGGCCGGACGAAAGTCCCGGATTGAATGGATTTCTCCTCCTTTTGTGTAAGAGTTTTAGTTCTGCAGCTGCTCCGTGTTATTTACAAGTCGTAATTAAAGAATTTTGCGCCGCGCAACAAATGTCAAGGCCGTTTTTCAGCCTCTGTGGATGAAACGCGTCTCGGAGGGGAACAGGGAAATACATTAACTCCGGAGGGGGGGTTTGGGGAGCTAATAGTCTCGGTGTCACAATGCATCACGACTATAAATGTCACGCCGCTTCCGATTGTCGGATCGCCGTCTCGATGTCAAATAATCATGTATTCAGTGCGTAATGAGCATCGATGTGGCGTTAGTAATGTTACACGGACGTCGTGCCGGATGACCACGATCGGGTGGCTTTTTTAGGTTTTTTTGGCAACATAAACTAACCAAATATACAATTCAGATGTGACGCTTTGGCCTGAACAAAGAGGAGCACATAAACGATCCAGATCGAGACGCTACTGGAAGCCAACGGTGGCGGCGGCGGCGGCAGGATGAATGATTCTGTCAAAGTGTCCAATTAGTCTAAGTGATGCAGTGCGCCGGACCCGAAGCCGAAAGCTCCGATTGTTTATTCCTGCAGGGATTCTTGGCGCCCGTCCTGCCGGGCCGTAATGAAAACTAAACGAGAGATGATAACCGTTCAAAATTGCATTCGGAGTTTCAGAGGAGGACTTTTACGTTCGGCGAGAGATTCGGCGACGCTGTCGGATCCTCTTTTTTCCCCCCGTTCCGATTGGAGGGGAGTTAATTGAGCGGTCTTCCCGTCAACCTCCGAATTTCAATTACATCCTGCAGCTCCTTGTCCTGCCGCGGCGGCATCCATTAGCCGTGCTGTCTGGACCTGCAGGACGTTTTAATGGCGATTAGCATCAATGCAAACACACCGCCGAGAAGGACGAGGTAAAGGAACTGGATTCGGAGGTAGGGGGTGCGGGATGTTACACCCTACAGGGGTGATTACAATCCCAATTCATCACACATAACAGAAATAAATTATCTTGGTACAGAGATGTAAAGTAGCCTCGCAGTGTGTTTCAAGTTTTATTCTTTTATGTTTTATTTCTTAAACAGATGCAAATCATCTTTGGTAATGGATTGATGAGCCATTTCAGAGACATCAGGAGCCGCGATCACTCTCAAAGCCTCAGCGCATTCACGTATGAGGTCATTCCCCGAACCAGATAATCACTGACACATATAAAAGAAATGGAGACGCACCAGGTCGCTTTGTGACGACCTTGTCTGACATGTGATTCCCGAAACCACAGACATTACAGGGAATAGAGAGGATTTTATTTAACACAGTGTGTGTGTGTGTGTGTGTGTGTGGGGGGGGGGTTCTTTGTTGCAGCAGCAATACACATAATGACGGTACACAAAATAATGACAAAACACACATAAAAAAAAAAATATATATTTATGATTAACATGTAACAATACAATAGTACAAATACAAATACTGTTTACTACAATTATAAGGGTACAAATACAAGACTACAAGTACAAGGGTACGAGTATAAAGATACAAGTACAACGATACAAGTATAAGGGTACAAATACAAGGGTACAAGTACAATAACACAAGTATAAGGGTACTGGTAAGGCGTTAAATACAATGGTACAAGTTTAAGGGTACAAATACAAGGGTACAAGTATAAAGGTACAAATAGTACAAGTACAAGACAACATGTATAAGGGTACAATTACAAGGCTACAAGTATAAAGATACAAGTATATGGGTACAAATACTACAAGTACAAGACAACATGTATAAGAGTACAAGTATAAAGGTGTTAAATACAATGATACAAGTATAAGGGTACAAATACAATTATACAATTATAAAAGTACAACTACAAGGGTACAAGTAAAAGGGTACAAGTACAAGGCGTTATATATAAGCATATGGGTACAAATGCAAAGGTACAAGTACAATAATACAAGTGTAAGTGTACAACTACAAGGGGATAAGTATAAAGGTACAAGTATAGCGGGTAGAAGCACAAGGTTAAGTCTATGGGTACAAGTACAAGGGCGCAACTACAGAAGTTGTTCTTAGAGATGAGCGTTGGGTTCGTTGGTTAACCTCGAAGCTTCTCTCAGTAACAAACATTTCCATTATTCCATCATTTAAGCACCGCCGTTGCTCGGCGACGGACACTTTGTGGTAGATATTGATGACATCATAGATGGTCAGAAACGTTCATTCGATGGCTGTGCGACATCGGAGGATTAAAATAAGTACTTTAGCGACTTCGGACGAGCTCATTAGCGTTCCCCGATGGTCGTAGGGGAGCAGACACATCACCCACTTGAGGTGTATTTCTTTTCTGATCAAGCGGCGATAGTAAATCTTTCCCAGCGAATGGAACGAAGACGCGAGAACATGATCAGGGATGTTTCTGTAGTCTCGGCGGAGCTTTTACAAACACGGCAACATGACGTTTAATCTTTTATTCATGTTCTGTGGAATCTCTTATTATCGGTGACGGAAAGCAAGTGGCCGGTGAACCACTAAACGTCTGAGCTCTTAAAGTGGAGGCAGTTGTGTACAAAACAACATCTCTCTCATCACCAATCCTCTCGAGCAGGCGTATCCGTGACAACAGACGCGATCGGGGTCCGATGACGATTTATTTCAGGGGGTCTGTAACAATCCGTTTATCCGCAGGAAGTGAGGGGCTGATGGAGCAGATTTGCAGCACTAATAAAGTAACCGGAAGGGAAGCCGAATTAGAGGGAGTCAGGAGACGGGGGCCGGACGGCGAGAAGGATGGATGGGGCGGAGAGGACGATGGAGGGACACAAATCATCGGGAGTGATGAAGACAAACTCGGCGGCTGCAGCAGCAGCGATCGGTTGCAGGAGAAAGTGAATCCATGATGCCATGCATGGAAACGAGAAGCACAAGCTGGATGATGGAGTGATGGATGATGGGAGGAAGAACGCTAACGGGCCCTAATGCTCTGAAGTCGACGCTAAATACGGACCAATGAGGTGGACCATCATTCCGCACCATCCCACCTAAACCACTCCTTTAACCTCTAGAGACGCTGCGTCCTCATATGAGGACATTACATTTCTGGTTCTCTGCACCATTCTACCTCATTTTTTAAAAATTTTTACTTTTTGGCCTCATATGGACACACTGCCCGTACCACCTAGTGGTCATATGACAACATTACATTCAATTGATTAAATTATTTTCAAAAGTTGCTTATTTATGTACAATAACATGATCATTTTTGTTTATGTATTCTAATGTTTACAGTTTCAATTTAGTTTACAGTTTAGCCGATTGTTTCTTTATTTTAGACCTACTGTCTCCATACGAGGACGAAGAACAGCCAAAAGAAAACAGGTCCCCGAAAAAGCGAGGGCCCCTCGGAGACATGATGTGCACAGTGCAACCGTCCCAGGAAGGACTGTTAAGGGTGCGCGTCCGCCCCAGCCCATGGCCAACCCACCGGCGTACGGACGATTCAGTAAAGTGACTAGAATTTAAAGTTAAAGGGCCTCCCCCCCCTTCCCGACCCCCCAGCGGAGTCTTTAATTACACTCACCTCTTCTCTCCCTGTGGCCATGTAAATGCATTCCCGATGGATCTCGAGAGCTGCAGTTTATAAAGTTTCACGCCGTTCCGAAACGTCAGTAATGAAGAGACCGGGTGATCAACAATTAACCAAATCAACTTCATTACTAATTAACGGTGAAATCAGCACAGAGGGAAAACACCGAGTGTGGAAGAAATGCGTCCCGTCTAAACAACTAATCTCGGATTATTTCTTTATTGAGTTTTTAATTCATACACAATACGACCCCCAAGGGGCATCAAATCAATTATATTTCTGTTCCAGCGTTCCAGCGTTCCGGTTCCAGCATCCACCCAACATCCAAACAGCCTAGACGAAGCATCGAAACCCGAAACGTAAAAATCCGACCTTTTAATTGGGGGTAGGTATGTGTGTGTGTGTGTGTGTGTGTGTAGGGTTAGAATGGGGCGTCTGCTCACAGCGTTGAATAATTGATGCTCGTTCTCGTGGGCGACTCTTCGTAGCTCTCAGGGGTGCAGCGGGACCATTTCGATGGAGGCCAGCCACCTCGCGGTCCAGCGGAATTCTGCGTACGAGTGTGTAAACACAGGCCGATGCCGATTTTATGCGCACGCACGCACACACATACACACACACACACACACACACACACACACACACAGTTTAAGCCTGGTGGTATTTGATTTGGGTTTAACCTGCTCGCTAAGCTGTGAATAAATCTACACTGACGGCTGAGAACTTTTCATCTCCCCCCGC
>JAOTRQ010065232.1:0-13062 GCA_028565875.1 Hoplisoma paleatum
CTTTCGGGGTACGGCTTATATTAGCCGACCCCCCTGAAACCCCCGATACGTCTTACAATCGGGGGTGTCTTACTATCAGGGAAACACGGTAGTACTGCTTACAAGTGCTCTGTATTGCCAATGTTTAACTACTCATTATTTTAGTTCAACAACAATATGATTTCTTTTTCATGTTGAGCCTTTTTGTACTGTCCTGGTCACTGTGTACCACCTCATATAACACAGTTCATTGCTTTGATTTTGTGCAGAGGCTAACTGGTACTGGGGTAACGCCATGGCTTGCACCAAAAACAATTTTTAAAATTCTAGTTCACAGCCTGGAACCTTTTTTTTGAAGGAACATACTGAACAGGTTCAAAATGAAGTTCCCGAATGAAACAGCTGAACAGGTGTCAATGGAAGCCAGTGGAAAGTGACAGTCGAAAAAAGTTTCTTTGCATTAAATTGATTTTTAAATTATATACCAAGTTTAAACTTGACGTTTTATTCAAGGGAAAATCTCGATTGATTGCGCTCAGCAAAATGACATTGTTATGGTGAAATTTACACTATGCTAATCTACAGTTACAGCTTACAAACTGACTGCAATTGCTGTTTTGAATCACCTCTTTAAAACAGCTTTACAATTTGCATCTGTTACTGATGTAAATTTAAATTTCCAGGTCAAAGCACAGCAAGTCTGGATGAATTACACTGATTTCCTGTGGGAGTTATGTAAGTGTGAAATTGCATATCAGCTTTAAATGCTTTACAGTATATGTAATTGTGGATTGATGCTTACAAGAATGAGTTGCAGGTACTAAAAGCACGATCCAAGCTGGTGTGAAATATTAACAAATGGAACAAGGTGCAGAGAAGGACATGATCATTTCCTATGTTTATGATGATCTACGAAAAAGTTGGGATGGCCTAGAGAATGCAAATAAAATAAAAATGCAATGTGTTTCATACTTTGAGTTTTGTTTCATTTCAGACCGTTTGAATTCCAATTATTTCTTTTTTTTAATGAAACATGCATTCTAGCATTCAGACCAGAAATATGTTCTGAGAAGTTAGAACAAGGACAAGTTATGTTACTGTTTGTCCAGGCGAAGAGAAATCAGAATCTTTTCATGCAAAGTTAAAGTTGCCTGAGCAACTTTATTTATTTAAATAATTAAATAATATGATTGTAATAAAGATTAGAAGATTAGCAAGCCTCAAACCCCCAAACACAAGACAGCTTTGCATCTGCCTTTGCCAAAGTGCCACAGACGCAGCTGTGCTCAGGAAGTCCTTCAGGCAGTTCTACCCTGTAAAAAGGAAAATAACAGCACCTTATCTACACATTATGACAGTTAGAAAAACTGTGCTGTGTTAAACTAAAATATGTAGAATCGGGAAAATAGCTGGTCAAAAGCTGATAATTAATAACATAAGCTCTCTGGAGGTCTTCACTCCTCAATCAGTTACCAGCGAGTGGATCTACCACCAGTCTTGTGCCTCAACGAGTTTATTCCACTTGGGCACGTCACATGACCATCAAATTATGTTTTCCTCCAATCTTCTATCTGTGTCTCAAATGCACACTTAAGTAAGTACACTGTGCACTGTGTTTGTATGATGCATTAAAATTGATGATCAAAGTGTTCAGTCGAACAGCTTCTGACACTGCAGTAAACAAATAAACAACACATTTGGCTAAAGACATCCATGTGGTACTAATAGGAGTTTTTTAAATTATTTATTTGAATAAACACAAATTATTGTAATTAGGATATTTTGTTGGTTTATTAATCTAAAGATTTTCACATAAATAGAGATTGGCATTAATACAAAATATGCCAGAAGTGCAATATTGTCATATACATTGCTAAAAATTACAGGTTTTAAGTTTTCAACTTATTTACATAAAATTAATAACTACTGACAGTGTCACGCAGGGCTGGACTGGGACAAAAAATCGGCCCTGGCATTTCTGGTTTGGACAGGCCCCTCATAATTAGTGAAGCACAACCGACTTGTAGTTTATCTATGTGGGGTTATAGAGGGTTACAGTGCTCCATGGAAAAAACCTTAATTAATTAAAAATTACTGGTTAAAGTCATTTGGAATAAATCTTAGCATTATTATATTACAATAACAAATAACAATCTTACCGTGTCAATATCCAACAAACTTGTATATACTTAAAATCTCTTTTATCATGGCATCTTTAAAAATTGCCATGACAATCCACATAATCATTTAAAATATAAGAAATTCAGAGCCAATTTTTTATTTTATTAATATCCTCTGTAATATGTAATTTCTGATTTTCTCTGATATAGGAGCTCAATTCAATTTCTTCAGGTTAAAGGTCCTTTCTTCAGGTTCCCTCCTTTAAAGAGCTATAACATGTATTTAAAGAGCTATAACATCAGGCTACAAATGGGTCTGATTTATGAATTTATGCAATGCAACTATTTCGTAAAAGCATATGATACTGTTTTACTCGTATTCCGTTTGCTAATCTTACTTTTATACTTTATTACACTTACTTTAGTCATGCTTAAATTGCAAAACTTTTACTTATCATTTATTAGTAATATAATCTGTTTTTTTTCACTTGTTTGAGTGCTTTATAAAACATGTTGAACCACAGCATAGAGGCAACAAATTTAAACTATTATGCAGCCTTTCAACACACCTTTAACCTAAATATCTAAAATGTTATGATGTAATGGTTTAAAGCCATAAAACTGTCATTATGTGTAGAGGAATTACAACAATGTATAATTCTTGTACATTTTCTAAAGATGTCACTGAATTCAAAAACAGCAATATTTGCCAACACCGTCTTACTATAATTATTCCTAAGATTCATGAGCACTGATAAGAGACACATCACAACTCATGTTTTAATAGTATTCTTCTGCCAAGTCCGTAAAAAGTTACGGACTTCAAATTTATGACTATCTTCCAAAACACTATATAATTGATACAGCACTGCAATATGGGTGAAAAAAGTGAAACAAAAATGATTTGAACAGGTGACATTAACAGGTGATTGTAATTATAGTTTCTTACAAAATTAACATCCAGAAAAGGATTTGAAAAGAGCTCCAGTTTGTCAATAGATCTGAATAAACTTTACTGTGCATAATATAAAGGAGGATTTTTAGTGTGTACAGGCCAAAGTCAATACCGAAAGATAAACAAACATTATTTTGAACCTTCAAACTTCAAGAACTACCACTCAACAATAGCTGTTGTTACAGAACATATGTATTACTCTGACAGTTACTTTACTATAATACAAGTTACGTGTACAAGAGCTTCTTAAATATAACATGTTCTAATAAAAAAGCCCTATATTTACAAAGTCCAGATGTTGTGCCAACCCCTCTGGGTTAGGTTTAGAATAGGCCATCACACACTGAAACAAGTAATGTGATCGAATGAATCTGGAATCTATTTAAGGGAGAAAAATGGATGCTGAGTGCTATAGAGCAAAGACAAAAAAGATGTTCCACATTGTTATTAACAAATACTCCCAAATCCAGGGTCTGTCATGGTATAGGAGAGTGTCGGTGCACTCAGTAAAGGTCATTTACACTTCTTTGGTAGAAGCATTTATGAGAAAAAGTACATTGAGACATTAACCAAAATAAGCTGTCTTCAGTTGCTGCCTAAAACTAAAAAGAAGTTGACAAAACATGAAATATCTGAGGTTTATACTGTATGTAATCAAATCAAGGGTGGCACGGTGGCTATGTGGTTAGCACTGTCGCCTAACAGCAAGAAGTCCCGGGTCAGACCGGGGGCTTTCTGTGTGGAGTTTTTTCTCATGTGTCAGCGTGGGTTTTCTCTGGGTACACCGATTTCCTCCAATAATCCAAAAACATGCACTAGGTTGATCGATGATATGTAAATTGTCCTTGATTCACAAGACGAGAAAGACCTGGCAACCTACTCTGTTAAAAACAATTGCTAAGAAACTAAGAACAATTGCTACCCAGAGTTTCTGGGTAATGGTAGCGGTCCACAGAGGGACCCAAGAGTTGGAAACGACTAGAACGGGTAAAATACACAATCAAATCAAAGTCAATGTGAGATGCTCTCAGTTCACTGTTTTTTTATTATTGACATTATCCACGATGTCTATTTTTTTTTTTTTGATTTACAATCTGGAATTGTTCACATTGTAGATTTTAACTTTACAAACTATTTAACACTATGCAATAATGGAATGTTATGCAAACAAAATAATATTAATTCAAAATGTTTGATGAAAAGGCTGTAAACTGAGATTTAACAGTCAGAGTTCCATTTTTGATTTTGTGATTTGTCATAAACAACAGACTGAATTTCAAAGTATTTACTCAATATGGGAGGCAAGTAATTGGATAGCGCTTGTGTCAAACCCCTGGTGAGATAATTTTTGAGAAACCTGCTGTGATCATCACAAGTCAACACAAAAACAGCATTTTATCGAAATGTGTTCATAGTTACAATTTCTCACTCACATCAGTCAACCATTTTCAGAAACTGCTTGAAGAAATGTAACAGAGAACCATCTGAATATTTAGTATATTCATATTTAGCATATTTAGTTTTATGATAGAAAATTTCATCTAAAGACCACAGATGAATTAACTATTAACATATAACATAACCAACTCATCGAAAGCTTCCAAATATGTTGTCTTTGATTCTCACTGGATATGAGTTCTTCCCCCTGTCCAAGAAATCCACCTTATTTTGGTATATGTGACAAACTGCAACATTGTTCTGGTGAGTCTGTTTCATGGAATTGCAAAGCCAGCAGGTCTTTAATCTCTTCAGTCACCTGAAACTCCTCTCAGCTTCAGCAGACGATGCTGGGACAACCATCAATAAACAAACCGAAATGAAACGTTGAAGCAAATGAAACTTCTAATATTAAAATCTGTATTAATTGACATTATCCAAGCAGAACAAACAACTACCATGTTAACAACTTATATTGACAGATGAACACTGACTATATTAGCCAATAAGCAAATACAGATATATATGAAATGACATTATGAAAACTGGCTTCAGCTTGAGTGGTCGTTTCCTGCTTGGTCCTAGGGCTTGATATTCCACACTTTAATACAGCATAATAGTGTTTTGGATGGTCAAAAGTGCAGGGTCCAAAACTATCTTTTAAAAAAGTGTTTGTTTTAAAAAGGCAGTTTTGGTCCCTGCACTTTTTAACGCTCAAAAAAAGTTACAAAAACTATGACACATTGGAGAAATAATCGAGGAGGTATTTTTGAATATTTAAATGTCATGGCAAAGGGTAATTGTAGACGTTGCAAGGCAAGTCATTGAGACTTTGAGACTGAAACGTTGAGACTTTGAAAAGCATAGATGACAAAAGGATCTTCGATTTGTCAACAATTGCATGAGAAAATCATTGAAATGTTTATCAGGGTTCTTAAGAGATGCTTAAAACAAAACAGAATCAAGAAATGTGATCAAGACCTGATCTAAATACATGGCCAAGGATATTGTGTTAAAATTTATATCAACATAAATTCTGTTACCATTATTTTAAGCATGCTCAGAAGTGGTTTTGACTTCTTGTGGCATCTAGGATGTACCATAACACAGTGGAAATGTGTATTGGGGTCAGATAAATCAGCATTTAAGAGCTTTTTTTGGAAAAGGTCTTTTACACTTGAGAAACACAAGTGAATAGATTTCTTAAATAAACATGCCGACATTGTCTTTTCTAGGACTGTCCATGCAACAAGGTGGATACTGAACTGGCCTGCAGCCCTGACTTCTCCCCTTCAGAGAATAATTTGGGGAAAAATGTACTCATGCACATTTTAAGATGTGCAAAAATGGAATGGCATAAAATAAAAGCTGAAACACTAAATTGCTTGGTATCAGGCTAAACTTGATATTAAGTGTGGTCGAAAGGAATGGCAACATTACACAATGATAACTGCTTTGCTGTCCTATTGTTTAGGAAATTCTGGAATGGATGCTTATTTAAAAAAATCTAATTAAATAAAGTTCACCAAACAAAAGACACATCAGGCTCACACTGTCTGCAATTAAATAAATGTCAATGTATGAAATCCCTTGCACTTTTTAATTATCTGCATTTCCCAAACAGTTCCAACTTTTAGTTTCTGACTGAGGTTATAAATAATATTCTAGTCTGATATAGAATACGTGGTCATCCCAAAAATCAAGTTGTACCTGACAGACCGAATGAAGTGTACTTATGCATTATACACATAGCTGCCATATCAAAGCTGCCTTTCTCTAATTGGCTTAGAATTTTAATCAGCTCGCAACAAAGAATCCTTAGAGAAAAGGTGTGCTTTTTAAAACAAAGCAGAGCCTAAAAAGATGGAACACGTTCCTGCATATTGAAAAAGTCTTAGCCTTGTACAGGATCATTGACTTTGTTATGTAAGATGTCATGTAGGAAGATTGACAACATGATGCATTTTCTAGCTTAGCTCAGTAAATAAAATGCCACCTCTGGAGATTTTTCAGCAACGTAATTACTGAACAACGCACAAATGAGAAAAATGGCTGCCAGGCTTGTGCTCACATGTCAAAACTAAGAAGGGAGTGAATGAAGTGAGAAGTGTAAAAAACAGAATGTAGAGAACATATAAATCCCTGATTTGATTAAAAAAGCCAATGACTGAGACAAAGTAGATATTAAATCACAAATAAATCAAGACAAGAAAAAGCACATATACAGGAAGCCTGGGCAGTGAGGAAGAAACTGAATTGCAAATAACCATATGGATGGATAAAAAACAGAACATACTGAATGGTTACGTTTCAGAGGATAACGCAGAACACACATTAGTAAGTAAAACAGCCAAGACAACCTGAACTTCATAATCAGGTCTGTGTCAGCAAGTTCAGTTTTTTTTAAATCTAATCTCTAATTCTTAATTCTAATCCTGGGACCAATGTACTCCTTATATGAACTTGAATATTCTAAATGTAATGCTTGGTAAAAATCCTTTGTGTCGCCAAATGTTAGCAAGCATGTCTAGTCTGTGTGGAGTAATGTTCATATTTATGAATGTAGGTGTCCTTGAGTGTGAATTTACAAGCGCTGTGTGACAGCTGCATGTATGCATTGCTTATATAATGTATGCAAAATCTAAATAAACTTAGATAAGGGATCTAACTGCACATCACGTCACTTGTCTCACTCTTATATTCTATGTCTTGCAGGGCAAAAAGACTTTGGGTCTGGCAACAATTTAGGGTGCTTCTAGTTTGGCTGAAAAGTACCAGAACTGTAGTAAGAAGTAAGTTCTTGGTGGCTTTACGTATACTTTAATATAGCATTTTTCATAAATGTTTGGGCCTGGACTGGGGCTGATAATTGAGAGAAAATAGCTAAAAAATGGATAGTTGGATGAACGGTCATTAAACTTTATCAGAAGGCCCAGAAAAGATATACATATATATATATAAACTCATTCAGGTTTAGAACATTTGTCAGAGTTCATAACAATTAGAGTGTCCTCATAATCTTTCAGTAAGGAATCATTAAAGGTGACGCACTACTCGCTCCAAGTGATGCTCCTTTTAATGACATTCCTATTTTTACTAACAACCAATCAGAGATGTAGTTATGGTTTAGCATCATTTACATAGTGCACCCAGCCTAAATATGCACAACATGACAAGCAAAGCCTCTGTACTATGTCTGTGGTTGTTTTGCTTTAGATCATCTTCAGACATTAATCTCAAGCTCAAATTTTGAATCACCTAGCCTTTAATTAAAGTTTCTGTAAAGAGAGAGGGTTAGAATTCACCCTGATGTATGCACAAACCGGTTAACCACCTCAGAGAAGAAGGAGAAACATCTGACTTATGTGTGTGCTATCAAATGGATTGCTTAGTGAAAATAATTAATAACTTGTATTTATTGCTTTATTCAGGATTTGTTTTTTTAATATTCTGTACCTCTATGTTAAAGTAAATCCACCTAAAAACATTAAGTTGTTCGTGCCTTTATGAGTGGGTAACCTTACAAAATGAGCAGAGAATCAATTACTTATTTTCCACACAAATGTAAGATTTGGCTACAAAAAGCAAAAAGACAACACAAACAAAGCAAACATAAGTCTTGACAAACTGCCTTGTTGTCCATGTCAACACATGGCATGTCATTTTAACACTTTCTTACTCACTTTCTTATTTCAAATTAAATAAAACAGCATTATATTTTTCTTAACTGCTCAGAAAAAATCTCTAAAATAGATGTTTTCCAATATGCTCTGTAATACACAGTAGTAGAATGTAATAGGAGAAAAGCTATTAGCCTTTAGCATTGCTGTCTTCAAACTTATTTACGACTCTCAACAACTTAATTACCAGCAGAAGAGGGATCAGTAAAGTATCCCAGAGCAATTACAACTAAAGCTTTGTAAGATTGAGACATTTATCAATGGACATCCACAATTAAGCTGTAAGCTTTTTCTCCCAGGACAGATAGCTGAAACATTTACACTAAAAATGTTAACGCAGAAAAAAGAGAAAATAAATTGAATAATAATAAAAAACAGGTTGGTGAACATATCAATATAGTAGAAAGTTTAGGGCAAACGTACATGGTTTGGTTTTAATAATGAAAACATTACATCTTAATTGAACATTTTATCACATTTCTTCATACTCAATGATTTATTCTTCTGAAATAAGATCAGAAGCAGAACACCAAATTAGCTTCATCAAAAGCAACTAGATTAGGGGGCAGCACAATGGCAGAATTAAACATTTCTAAGCCAATTTCTACTTACAGTGTCATTTTAACAAAATTGCAAATGCTGTTCAGTGTTGTAGTTATTAGACAGGGGTGATTAGATTAGTGGTAAATGAACTCTGCAATTACCAACTTCATTGTAACTTCATTGGAGTTGTACATTTCTATATATGGAAGCAATGACAGACAAAACCTACCTTTGAAATAAATGTAATTTTATTCTTAACAAATTTTATGGTCTGAGATGCAAGTTTTCTATAGATGAGGGAATATGTACTCAAAAGCATACAATAGAAACAAGAATTTTGAATAGTTGATCCATGCCGACAGATAGGAATCAATATTGATTGGATCTCATGGGAAACCAAGTGAAGACATCTGCACTTGACTTGAGGAGTATGTACTGCAGCTACAGGAGGAAGTTCTAAATAAGCCAGCAGAGATTCACTAAAAATGGATATGTGTCAAATAGGTTTTGTTCACAGACACAACTGAGTAATTAGATCCCATTACATTCTACATCACATCTTGACACAACTTGGTTAAATTAAAGCAAACTGGGTACAATGAATGAGCTAGCAAGACACAAAACTGAATCTCAACCATGTTGATTCTGTTTACATATTTGCAGTCTATGCAGTGAGCAAACAATAAATAAACGCCTTAGTATTCAATTATAATAGTATTTAAGCCACATGAAATGTAAACAGCTATTTGAACTAATTAGTTATATTTCCAATATGTTAAATGATTTGTTAATTTGTTGTTGTTTACTGCTTTAATATGTTTGCCTTTTAATAGATACATTGTTTATAGAAGGGTTTTGTATATAACATAAGTATATCTCGCTCACTTTCTACTGCCCTTGTTGAGACTTCTGACATCATGTTTTTCTATGTTACTTGTAAATAGCTTTCTATTAAGTCCTGAACAAAGCAATATTGGGGTGTGGTCCTCAACAAGGAGAGGTTTTAGAGAGGTGAGCCTCTGTTTAAACTATCACATTTAATCTACTTGTTCCATCAGTAGTCCACACTGGCAAGAATGGTGCAAACTGATTGGTATGTCTGGTTAGATTGTACAGGTGATTCGAATCTGAGAATGCCCACTTGAGAGAAGGTGCAGGTGTTATGATTGTTGGTTGCAGCCTGTGACATTATACTGTAAATAAATTGTTGGAGAGAGGTTTGTTTGGTGAATGAAAACAATGCACACCTACTATTACATCACTGCTCAAACCCCAAAGCAGTGCAGCATGGAAGGCACATTGTTTTTTGCATGGCTCTATTCGAGGCAAAACCACCACAACAATAATAATAATTTATTATCATGTATTTATGATCATTAATAACTCATGATTTGAATAAAAAATGGTTGCTGTCACAAAAAAGATGCACATGCAATCACTGAGTAGGTACACACATGGTCAAGCCCCATTATTATGACTGTGTAATGACCCCAACCATGTTCACCCATACATGCTGATTGTCTTCCATGGGGCTGATGGGATCTTCCCCTCTCAGAATTATGAAAAGATAAATCTAATTGGGCATCTTTAGGACCACCCAGATTTTTGTGTTTACTCATTTTTTACCCACACACTCTAAATACAGATACCTGTGACAATCTATTAGGACTGTATTGTGTCGCTATTAGTCTAGTTGATGTCCATGCTGTACACGTAAGGAGGTCATACTAATATGTCTTTTAGTACTATTTCTGACTGTTGCCCATCTAATGTACTGTTCTGTACATGGTCATCTTATGTACCTAATTTATTAATTTATCAGACCTGAAATTGACTTGATGATATATGGGTGATTCTGCAAGGTAAATGTAAAAGTAAAAAAGAATTATGGCAATGTTATTGTTACTACGGCAGCAAAATTCGGAACAATACAGAGAAGATTAGCATGGCGCCTGCGCAATTTTATTGTGATTTTAAACAGTTCAGTCTCAGAATGTGCCCTCTGCTAAAAAGCAGGAGGAAGATGAATATATGTTGTGCAAATAAATAAATAAATATCCACAATGACACGAATAATAATAAAATCTAATTCATATGCTCTGCCAACTGTTTTATGTGATAGATTATTTTAAAAGACTTGCTAGAATTGGAAAACAAAATGGCTGTTAATAGAACAGAGCATTCACTGTATCAATATCAGTATACTGTATCAATATAGGGGTCCCACAGCCATAGCAGGGAGAGCACATAGCCTACATCAATTGTGAGATGGAATTAACACTTTATGGGGCAACTGACTGTCAAGCAATATCCTAAAAAACTGGTTTTCTAGTTAAATAATTTTTATCATGTAGATGCATATCTCCACATTCATTTGTAAATATGTTACTTTCAGCTATTACATAATTTTACGTTTACTCCTATACAAGTTTAGCTAAGTTTAGTTAACCCATTCCATTGTGTTTCTCTACTTGTAATGATTTCGAAAACTGATTGAGAAGAGCAAGACTGTCCGACTTTACACCATGGATGAACAACCAATCATTTTTCCTCTAGGCACCCTGCCCAAGCCAGATAACAGAGCTGCTAGCATGTGTTCTATGATGGCACACCTGAGCAGAGTTATTATTATTTTTAAGAAGCTTTTCTTTATTTCTTCCTTATATTTCCAATAGACTTATTCAATTGCATGGTTGTGTCTTCTCTTTACTTCTGCAAGTGAGCTGGTAAAAGTTTGAATTTCCTGACATGTTTGCAACTATTTCTTTTTATTTTACTGATACAGGTATATTTTAATACAGAGTCATCCTTTATTGTATATTGTTCGACCAATCAGTAGAAGCCACCATTGGAGAAGTAATGATCTCTTTGATTAATTATCCAAAAAGTTTAGAACTTGCGCTATGGCATTAAAGTGTTGCTTCACAGAATGCCCTTGTTAGAGAAGATTAATGGGGTTAAAACCAGGGACTCTTATTGAGCTTTGGATAAATGATTTGCTTAAAGACAAACTTTTTCAACTTAGTCTAAACTTAATTGACAAAAGAATCGTTTAATTTCACCAGTAACTTGTTTCCCCTATCATCCATGCACACCTCTACCAAAGCTACCACCTCCATATTTCATATTTGGGGTTGTAATATGACTAGCATTGTGCTTATTGCTTAGCATTTAGGTTCAATTGTTTCTCCTGAGCTTAGATGCATCAAATCACACAAACAGCATCACACACAAAATGGATGTTACTGTATATTCTCTTTATCTCTCTTCTCTAGTTTGAAACATGGCAACAATTTATATAAGAAGCCACATACTGCACATCTTCTGATTATATTGAGTCCCGGTTGTGTATAGAGGCCTATGAGCACCCCAGGCTGTTTTAGAAAGTTTTGTGCTATGAGAAATATCATCTCAACATGTGATATACTCCTGACCATTATGTACCCAACTGTTATAAAAAGAGTCATGCTGATGTTTGGGCAATTTGGTTCTTTTTTCCACTGTATTTACATAACTAAGTTCCTTTGTAAGTAATTAAAGACATTTTGTGATTGTAATGTTTTTTTTACAGTCATGTAAAGTCAAGGCAATCAACACCCTTTCTGTTTTTTGTTATTGCTGCATTGTCCATATGGGGACATTTTTGGTACTGTCTTCATAAATTATGTCCAAGTTTTGGATGAACTGAAGTGACTACACAATACTTTATTGAAACATTATTAAAACTTTATTTAGAGAACAATTTAAATGGAATTTTTAATTAAAGAGTCTACATATCTTCTCTGTGATATGTGTTCAGACGGCTACAATTAAAATATGCATTTTCAGGCTGTGCAGAAAGACTATGATGCAACACATAACTAGATATTCATAAAATATTTTAAAATGATATCTTACACATGGCTTCTATTATTAAATATGTGTCCAATTTACCAAGTTTATGTTATTAAAAGAAACAAACTGCAAGAACACAACTTCCTACTGTGTTCAGGCTGATAACCCACTGATGGCAGGTAAAAAATCAATTTTATTTAATGATTTGTTTGCAAATTAGTTTTTGACAACAACCGAGAAAGTAAAACAAATAGTAAAGTAATATTTAAACTCAGCAAGCTAAACAATATCACTTTCTTTGCTAACCAGACTGTAAATAATTTTCTATCAAAACCAACATTAACATTTTCAGCAATTTGCACTGCATGTGTTTGTCTTTTCAATTGGACCACGTGCATCTTTTGATTCCTCATTGTACCTTACTTGGACGACTCTTTTATATTAAATGAACACTGCAAGCTGGGACAACCAGCCAATTTTTTCTGTAAGTTTGAGTATACAATGCATTATATAT
>JAOTRQ010065242.1:0-13061 GCA_028565875.1 Hoplisoma paleatum
ATATTTTGATGCTTCATGGCGCCCTCTGGTGGTGCAGCACTTTGCTTATGCTTTGGGCCGGCTTTGCCCATAAACGTTTGGTAAACAATAGTATAGAGGAAGAAAAAAATAAAACCATGACTGTCTCGTGTGTGTGTGCGTGTGTGTGTGTGTGTGTGAAATGTAAACAAAACGGCTCTGTGTTATCTGATCTGCTCAATCACTCAATCTTTAAAGTTGTAATGACAAGAATGCTACACGTGAACTAATGATACCTAATACCAATTATGGTTAAGACGGGTTAAAAATCTTGTTAGAGCCACGAAATCAAATATAGGCAAAAGCAACATGGCTCAAACTACTATTATTAACCAAGTTAGATATCCCCAAATACAATTCTAATTTACTACAGCAGATCAGCATTCTTGCAAGTGCCAAACAAGAACAAAATGTCTCAGAACAAACCTGCTTACCAGCCAAGAAATGTCACAAAATCGGTAAACATTACTAAAAGTCATGTACGATTAATGGAAAAATACAGATCAGTTTGAAAGCACATGTCATAGCATCAATGTGACCCATGAAATAGTTAAGCAACCAATGCTTTTTTAAAGCAGACTTTAAATCTCATTTTAAACATATTAAACATGAGTTAAGCGCAGAGACCGTCGCGTAAACTTGCAACCAAGGACTATCGATTAAAAAAATAAAATAAATAAAAGATATTCTGACACAATCAGAGCCAGGAGGACAAAAATGTTTAGTTAAATAGTTTAGTTAAAACAGCTTGACATGAATCTTACATGATGAAGAGTGGCTGCATTAATGTACACAAATCCAAACTACAAGCTCGCAGCTGACAGGCCGAAATGCAACCAATTAGACAACCACTGCCCCTTCTGGTAAACAGTTCTTTGGTTTGATTATAGAGTTGAACATAAAACAGTAAGATATAAAAAGTCAAATTTAAGAAAATTAGTCAAACAAACTAGCTAAAAATACGGTTAAAGACTTCGTTAGACAACTATTGGCCAGCATTGGGTGTTTTATTTCTTCGTCAAATATCAGCTGGTTTTGAGCAGAAGAAACTATTTGAATGGAATGGAGAGATTTACACTTATGAAAATTTTACATTATCCACTTTGTTTTGCATATATTGTATTTGTTTTCAATTTGCTTTAAGTCATGATCCTGCTGAAAAAGACCAGCTTTTCTACCAAGAAAACACAAAACCAAAGAAACATAACCTGCATAGGGTAAACACGCTGTAGCAAACATGCTGTAGCAAACCAGCAAAGGTTTTGTTTTAACCAGCTAAAACTATTTTAGCAGGGAAGGCAAAAAAAACTAAAGTTATTGAAAATAGTAACAATTGCTAACCATAGGTAAAGTATAAACTAGCAAAAACAGAAAAGTTAAGTAAACAAATATTAAGGAGACCCCATAAAAACCTAAAGCACAAGTTAAAGACAAGACAACAACTAAATTACAGGCAAAGCATTTTATTCATCAATTTCAGCAAGTACATAAACCATTTAACTAAATCAAGGTTTATTTTGGAATGCCAGTTGGTAGCCAGAGTAAGGTCCAATACTCTTTGTGAAGCTAGATCCAGAAGAGCTTCGAGAGCCACTGGAGACAGTAGAAACATCAGAGGTGGAGGAAGCTCTTGCAGCACAGGGTGATTTGTTTCTTGTTAAACCTGAAGCAGGGATTTGCTGGGCTTCTGGGCTGAAATTAGTTTGTAAAGCACCATACCAACTACCCGGCCTTTGATGTACGTTACTAGAGCTGCTAGAAGAAATCCTAGAAGCTGAAGAGCGACTGGAAACATCACTCAAGGCAGTAGAGGTTACCTGTGAGGAGGTTTGCTGATTGACTGTTAAACCAGAGGTATGGTCTAGTCCACGAGAGAGGCCAATGCCAACTGAAGTTTGAGGAACATCACTAGAGTGGCTTAGGACAACACTGGGGATTTGCCCTACAGGCGGCTTTGGGACACTGGCCTGTGACTGGGTACCTGGCCACTGCATGCTACTATAGGGGAAGAGGAGTCCTTGATTGGACATTTGACCAGTTGAGCTTGAACTTTGAGAAATCCTACTTGTGGCAGCAGTAGAATCACTAGATATTTGGGAGCCTGCTGTGTAACCGAGTGCTAAACCAGAGGTCAAGCCTAGAGGGGCATTTTGAGAGTAGTCATAGCTAATTGAGCTCTGAGAACTCTCACTATCACTACTGGAGGAAACACTGGAAGTTGACAACCCACTGGAAGTTTGCATACCAGCAGTTTTTATAACATTGCCCATACCTGGTGACTGGATATCCTGTCTAAGCTTGCTAGAATAGGGGAAGAGTTGTCCTTGTGAGGACACTTTGACAGTTGAACCTAAGTTTTGAGAAACATCACTGGAGGAGAATGGCGAGTCACTAGATGATATTTGGGAGCCTGAAGTTTGGTCTACTGTTAAGCCAGAAGTCCAACCTAGAAGGGCATTTTGAGAAGAACCAAAACCAACTGCACTTTGAGAACTGTCACTACTGCTACTAGAGGAAACACTGGATGTTAAAACTCCAGAAGGCTTTGAAATCCTGTCTTGTGTCTGGGGACCTGGCCAGCGTATGCTACTATAGGGGAAAATGGGTCTTTGAAGGTCAGTTGAGCTTGAACTTTGATAAACACCAGGAGAGGGGAACATAGTATCACGAGATGGTATTTGTGAGCCTGAGGTTCGACCGACGGTTAAACCAGTAGAGCCCAGCTTAGTATTCAGACTCAAAGTGCTCTGTACACCTCCATAACTGGGAATTGAGCTTTTAGACCAGCCAGAGGAAGTGTCACTTAAGGCATTTGAAGTAGCGGATTGCTGACCAAATGTAAAACCTGATGCAGGAACATGAGTACCTGGACTTAATTTGTTCTGCACACCACCATAGCTGCTAGGAAATAATTGAGAGGAGCCATAACCAATTGCGCTTGAAGAAGTGCCAGGAGAAGAACCTTTAATGGGCTGCTGACCAAATGCAATATTGTATGCAGGGGCTTGTTGCGTTTTACTCAAAATGCCATTTCCAAAATACATGCTAGAGGTTTTTTGTGACGATCCTGAACTAGCTAGGTTTTGAGACTCATCACTGTAGGTACTGGTGGCAAGGCTCGACGAGGTTTGGCTAGTTTGCGCTCCTGAGGGTTGCAGAAAATTTAACCTGCCTTGTGTCAGAGCTCCCGGTCTTGATACGCTACCATAGGACATGGGTCCATAAAAGGACTTTGGCTCAGTAACACTTAGGCTAAGAGAAACACTCCTGGAGGCAGATGAACTATCACTAGATGTTGCTTGTGAGCCAGAGGTTTGCTGACCCACCATTAGACCAACAGAACCTAGCGGGGCAGTTTGACTTAAAACACGCTGTACATCAGAACTGCTAGAAAGTCCTTGGGAGCGAACATGACCAGTTGAGCTTTGCATGCCACCATAGTAGGCCAGGGAATCCTGAGATGACAATTGGCCAGTTTTGGAAGAGGTAATTGTATTACTAGATATTGAATCCATCGCCAGACCAGAACCCTGCTTGGCAACGTTTTGCATACCAGTGGAACTGCTAGAAAGCCCTTGAGAAGAACCATAACCAGTTAAAGAAACACCATTGGTAAGGCCAGGTGAGACATTGGCCAAAAGAGGGCAATTTGAGGTTACGGTCATGTCAGACTGCTTTGGCACTTGCACAAAACCTGTAGATGCCACAGGCTTATAAACTCCCTTGAGGCCCTGCACACTACCATAAGAGGATAACGAGCCCAGTGTGGACCCATAACCAGCTGAACTTTGGCTTTGAGAAACACTTTCAGAAATGGATGAATCACTAGATTTTACACTTGAGCCAAAGGTTTGCTGACCCACAAATTGACCTGAAATAGACCCCAATGGGGCAGCTTGACCAAAATCCCCTGGTCCACGGACAAAACCACTTGAAAGTCTTTCAGACGGAGCATAGAAGTTAATTTTACTATACTGGTTTAACTTTGCAGCTTGTGTTTGGTCTTGATGACTTGAAGACTGGAATTGGCTGGCTTGCCATGTGCTTGTTCCCTGGGAGGACTCGGCTCTGCCAGATGCTACATTAGCTGGGGCATTTAGACCAGCAGTGGTAAACAACTGTCCTTGTGCTGGGGGAAGAGAAGCTGAAGAACCTGAGGATCGGCTCAATCCCTGGGTAGAAATCAAATTAGGAGTTGAAGCAATGTCAAGTCTAAAAGTCTGTGATTGAGCCAGATCACTAGAGTCAAACAGATTGGAGAGCTTTGACTGGCCATATGATTGAGTAAGTACACCATTTTGAAGCTGGGTGGTTGGAGCATGTTGGCTAGCTGCTGCTTGGATGCTTGAACCATCACGCCTTTGGAAACTCTGAGGACCAGCTGCAGAAAGGAGCCTGCCGGAAGAACCACGAGTCACAGAGTTGGGCATAAAGACAACGCCTGAAACCTGGGGGCTGCTCAACACAAAACCAGGGCTCTGTACAACAGAAGCAGCGTCACTGGAAGAATTGGGGACTTGTGATCCAGACTCAAGATTAGTCAAGCCTTGCACATTTGCACGAAGTATAGATTGCACACCAGCAGAATTGCTAAGCAGGACATTAGATGAGGGATTTACAGAACCGGTCAGTTGAACAGGTGCAGACTGGCCATTCTGAGACCCTACATAGAAATCAGATCCTGTGGAACCAACACTGAATCCAGCACCATTAGCAGTGGCTAAAGACGGTGGGGCTTTCACAGAACCTTGCAGCACTTTAGCAAATACATTGCCACGCCATTCAAGTCCAGGTTCTTTGAGACACAGAATAAAAAAAGTTAAACAAGGTATTTAGTAATTAGACACTTATTTTAAATACTTAATAGCTTACCTTCAGATCCTGCTGCATTCCATATGAAAAATAAAGCAATGTACAGTAACCAAAGCCTGGAGAGAAATGCATGTCTGGTAAAATAACTTGCAATAATAAACTTACCAGCTAACTTCTTAATTTTCTGATTTAACTTACCGCTTACAGACCCTCATCTTAAACCAACACACGCCTGCTTGCACAGTCAATGCTCATAGAGCAGCCACTTCCAGTGAAAGACTAAAGAAGAAATCACTTAAGTCCTAGCACACCAGTCTTTTAAAGCTGGTTAGCAAACAAGCCTCAGCTGCTGTTAAATGACTTTTGATTGCAAGCCGTTTTCAGGAATGTGCTGATTGGTTACCTTGGCCTTAAGTCATCAGATTAAATTCTCAAGATTTAAATCTTAAATCTTGTTAAAAAATGTAACAAAACACATGCACATTGCTGGAGTCTAGTTTTTGATATGTTTTTAATATTCCCAGTTATGCTGGTCCAGGTTGTTTTTGTGTGCATGTTCTCCTCATGTCTGTATACGTATACTCTCACCATGCAAAATATGCCAATAGTTTAATTGAATAGACGTGTGTCCTCCTTTTCTCATCAGTTTACAATTAGGGCACATACACACTGCAAAGTTTTTGGACTGTGGGAGGTAACGGGAGCTCTCGGAAGAAACCTTTAGATGGTACACGCAAACTCCAAACAAAGAGGACCCAGACTATACCACCAGTGAGGATTCAGCTTCATGTAAAGAGTGTGTGACAGACTGGATGGATGTCCAGGTTGCATTTATGTTATGTTGAGCATGAAGTATAAATAAATGAATCAATTCTAACATTCTTTACAAAACAATGTTTTATTTAATGTGCATATCAATCCAAACAATGTGCAATACTTTTTAAAAATCGTGCTAATTAAAACTAGTGCATTACATGGAACTTCACAGCAGTGACAACAAAAGATTTCAAATCCTGAACATAGACATGAAGATGTAGCAGGGGAAGGTCAATGAGGAACGGATGATGGTGAGAACAATCTGCGCAACACATCTCGACATCACACTCTAAAAAACAGATGTTTGTGTAAAATGAAAGAGTAAAAGCACTAAATTATTATTTATTAAGTCGTTATTTTAGCTTGTCTATAGTTAAACCACTTTAAAAATAAGTTCAAAATACCTATGACACCTGTCACTACATTTGTAAAAATAGGTAAACAATGAATGTGTTTACATACCGTATCGTAAACAAAATATTGTAAACATTTAGGCACCGCCATATTCAAGGAGCGACTATTTTAGCCACAATCACACACACTCCATTGTTTGATTGACTAAGGTTCTCCTTTTGTGGTCTGTGTTGCTACTCCTTGTCTGCATCAATTCAACATGTAATTATAACATTTAGAAGTTTCATGTAAGGTGCAGCAGAGACTCTTGGGAGGGTTCAAGTCAACGCACACACTCTGGATTGCAATGGCGTCGATTGTTCAGAAGTATCAATCGACCTTTAGAGCAATAAAGCAGACTCAAAGCCAATACCATTCGGCTATAAAAGCACTGGACTTTTGGTAATGTGGTGCATCTGGGATATTTAAAGTGTTCATATTGGTGTTAAATCTGCAGTGTGTGCGTATGTGATTATCAATTTATTTAACCAGAACACAAAACCTGAATTTGAAAAAACTTTTTTTTTTAGAAGCATGAATACGATGGTACGATTCGGTCAATTCTAAATGACAAGAGCCAAAAAGCTTTATTACATGTTTAAAAAATAAACAGGGCTCAAATCTTCTTTAAAAATAAACATTTTAAAATCATTTTAAAAGGTTTTTACAAAAGTCATCGGCTACAGTAAGCTGATTTATTGTTGTAGCCGATATCAAGTGCCTGAGTGAATAGCAGAACTGGAACCAGAACCGGACATTATCAGGATTATAATGTAAAAATATTATTTTGCAGACTATTTACACTTTCAGCTTTATATACACATACAGTATAATCAGGCACATTCCTCACTTTTAGGATGGCATGGATGTGTTTAATCAGTGTCTAATTTTTGGAGTGAGAAGAGGCCCAAATTGGGAAGAAAATATTCTAAATACAATGATTAAAAATTAAAGAAAGCTTTGTAATCTAATGTGATAGTGGATGATTGCAGATGGGTTTAATTCCGACAAATGTACATGTCATGATGTGCTGTGGATTTGTGTAGAAAATGTCATTCCTTTTTGGAAACAGAGCTTGAAGATGATCAATCTTCTGTTTGGTTAAATTTTCTCTCGAGTTCTAGTAGGTTCTTGGTGTTTGCAGGTTGCAGATTGCAGAACTTGGATGCTCCACTGATGGTTTGGCCATTTAATGATTCAGAAGATGTTTCAGGTACCTCAGGTTCTTCAACAACAATAACTAAATGGTTAAAGATCAGCAGAGCTTGTAGTGTCCCAGATCTCCAGTGGAGGAGAGGGTCCTGGTCAGCGGTAAGAGTTTGTGATTGTGGTTTGACCTGAAGGTTTGAAAATTTCAGATGAGGAGATTGTTAATCATCTCTCATGTCCTCCTTCATCTCCTCCACTGATTTTCTCTTGAAGAAGCCAAACTAGAAAGAAATTATGAAGAAAAGAAGACGTTAAAAGACGTTTTGATCCCACAAAAGCAGATTCCATTATACTCAGACCCGCTTCTAAATCTAGTGGAAACCTCGCTGATGAGTGAAGTCTGTTATTGTTGCAAAAGAATGGATAGAATGGGTAATAAGGTCTAACAACAAGTACTCGATAGCTGTACAGTATATGTTCTGTTTCTAGGTACTAGAATGTTATAGAATGCTGCGATCAAAGGTATGTTGACACCTCCTGGACTATTATTTCAGGACTGACAATGAAACTGGCTGTTAACAGAAGGAGTGGAGTCTGTAATAGTTGTTAAAAGTGAGCAGGTCTGTGTTTAAAAGAGCATCTATAAATAAGTAAAAACCAGAAGAGGGGTTTAATTCTTACCTTCCACAGACAGAAAATAACCAGCGCTAGGATGAGCAAACCAATGAGGATACTGAGGATGATGATCCACAGAGGAATCCCACTGTAACTTTCCTTAGAGATCTGTACTCGAATCTGCAACCCAGAAAATCAATTTTTATCCAAATTCATCCACTCATAGGGATGAAGGCTAACACAGGGCACCCCAAAAACAATCTCACCTCTCTGCTCTCGTCACTCTGACTCAACTGGAAGAATGTCGTGTTTTTATTCTTCAGATGAGCCTGAACCACCATGTAAAGACTAGAAAACTCTGCCTGCTCACCAACAGAAATAATCATAATAATATAAATAATAAGAAAAAATAATAATACTAAATACAAATATTGAATTAACATATACTAAATAAGAATATCTTTACATATTAACATTGCAATGGCATTAATGCTATATACAAAATAAAATCAACTATAGCACATTATTAGTCAAATAAAATCAATAATAACAGTAGAACAATTATAAATAACATTTACAATAAACAAAAATGAAAATTACTTACTAAAATATAAAACAATAATGTTTTGTTGGACATGCTATTTTCAGGATGCTTTACCTTAATGAAGGTCGATTTCCAGATTCTAAAAGTCACGTTTACTTGATTGTAGTCAGCTGAAGGGAGAGAGCAGCTGAAAGAGGTGCAGGGGTTTGCCTGTTCCTTACAGCTCTGAGTACAGAAAGAGCGGTGTGAATTTAGCATTAACAATGGTAAAGGAGGAGGGAGGAGAGACTGAGGTGGACTGAGCATGTGCAGAAGAGGAAGAGATTAGAAGACAAGACCCACCACAAGGTAATCACTCAGGGTCTCTGCTTTGTGTCTGAGGATGACCACGTTGGTGCCGACTTTTAAAGGGTTGAGAAGCGATCTGTGGTTACACGTGATGTTCTGCGTGGGGGGGGGGGGGGTTTATGAAATTTATTCCTTTATCATATAGAGATCACATAGGAATGTCCTGGTCAACAAATCAGAAACACTCACTGTGGTGGATGTGACACTGATCAGATAGAGCAGGAAATTCTCTGATGTCGTCTTGTAAGGGAAAGTAATGGTCAGCTGGAGTGGAGGACTCTGTATCCCAGAATCCCGCTCAATCTGTAAAACAGGATTAGTATTTACCTGTGATTATCAGACTGACCGATCTGTGATGTCCAGACAGTATGCTTATCGCTCACAGCCCTACGTTACACTTGAAAGTTAATCAACAATCAGTTACTTGTTAAAACATCTAAATATGCCTAAAACATGATAACCAATATTCATATTCCAATAATCCACGAATACAGTTAAAATTGAGTTACTAAAGAGTGACAAGTGTTCCAGATATGTTTGTACCCTTAATATGAATATATTTTCTTTCTACCGCACTCTCAGACAGCTCGATCTCTACATACAAAAATAAAACTCTTAAAAGTCTTTTCAATAAAGGTTTTTATCACCTCAGTGTTTGGAAGAAACAGTATTGAAATGTGTGTAGCCATGTGAATCGATTTTGGCGCCATCTGTTGGTAACAATTATGAATTGCATAAAAAAAATTATGATTTTGCTTCAAGACAACAAAAGTAATCGTGTAAGAAAGAAATATTAGTGAATTTCATAGATTTGTTTTATATGACTGCTTTATCCTGGTCTGTGATGCAGTGGGTCTGACTCAGGATGAATTGAAGAAAATGCAGAACAGGTAGGTCGCCAAGATGTACATTTACTTGACTTACAGAAAAGCTTCCATAGTAGTAAGCATTATCGTATTATAGCTGAAGAAGGCAAACGTTTAAAATAATCTGAAAAACCTTTTCTGTGTGAGTTTTTAAAAGAGGAAGAAGGTTAGTAAGTTAATGAAGCATTCAGTACAGTGGTAAGTCTTTAGTCTCTATTTGAAGACAGAAGTTCTCAGAAGTTCTGACAGTTCCACCACTTGGGAGCGACTTCTCCACAAACTCTCTAGTGAACCTGACAGCATGTCTGCACACGATTGAGATCCTGATTAAACCTCAATTTCCCTGAAGGAACCACCCAAAGAGATCAATAAAGTTCTATCTATCTATCTAAACAGATCGAAATTGTAACTTGTGTCCTTCTTGTCTGTGCCAACTAAATGTGAAGAAATTTGGATGAATGTAAACAAACAAGCTGCTTTTGTAGACACTAGTCTATCACAGTTCAGACACACACAAACACATGAACCTATAGGGCATTTCACTGTCTTCAATTAACCTGATTGTATGTTTTTTTCTGTCTTTTTACTGTCGGATGAAACCCACTCAAATAAGGAGAGAACATGCGGACTCCGCACAGATGGAACCCAAATCGCCGTACCTGGGTAGGGTATGCAAAATGTTTTTGCTGTGTCACAATGTTGCTACCCACTTAGCCACCCCGTGTCTATACACACAGAGGTAAACACATTTTGTATTTGTATGATGATCCGATAGTGAAGTTTCTTCGACTTCTTACCGTGTACGTGATGTTCATCTCTTCCCCGATGGCAGTGGTGTTGCTGAAGATTGTCTGCTCTGTTTCATCTTCTTTCAAGATGATGTGATCATCTCGCATGTACTTGTTCCTATAAATGTTTGTTTGTTTGATTATATTCATGGCGGGTTCGTTCAGTCTTTATTTATTTCTGTGTATAATTTATTGGTTTTTATGTCCTTATTTATGTATTATTATTTATGTACTATTATTTATGTACTATTATTATTATTTATGTATTTATGTATTATGGACTTCATCATATCATTCATAGTGAAAGTTGATCGAGTTTTTTTTTTTTCAAATTTTGTTAATTTGTCCAGTGTAAGTCATTTTATTATTTTTGAATATATAAGGGCAAGAGCTTCTGTTCCCATAAAGGTAATGAACAGACACAGACAATGCTTTACATCATCTTACACTAACATAAAATGCTGCTCCTGAGCTTCTTTAAATCGGAGTGATAATCTGCTGAGAAACCAGAGAGGGTGCGACACTCCCTCTGCATTAAAGGTAATCCCATTTTTATTAACTTTTAATAAAAAGATGCACAAGTGAAATGGATTTGTCATTTGAATTGTTGGGTGTCAGTGATGTTAAAGGAACCCTCCAATTTATATTTTATATATGTGTACTGTCTTCCATTGTTATTGATCCATTGTTTCCCTGCTTGGTGTTAAGCTGCCCCCACTTCCATGTTTTCAATTTTAATGCTATATTTGTGGTAATATATGTGTGTTCTAAGTTTTTGTTTACTTAGTAGATGTTGTGTTGTCACTCAGCAGACCACCATAGCAAACAGGGTGTGTCACATTGTGAGCAGAGACAGGCAATTATCCCGTGTCCAACTATGAAGTCTCTATAATCTGCTTCGTCTCTGCACACCAGGTCACAGACTCTCTTGGCATGATGGGAGTCATGCACGCTAGACTTACGCAGTGAAGGTGAGACTGGCTTCGTACATCACCGGGATGACGATCTGAGCGTAGTTGTCATGAAGTGCCAACTTGAGCTCGTCACTGTCGCTGTGTAGAGGAAAAATAAACATATTCAAACATAAGCCGGGTAAAAGTTAACCCAAATTTAAAACCACATTCCTCACCTGGTGGCATTGACAGTGATGACGATGTCTCGTCTGATGTAGAGCGGATTCACCTCGAACAAGATCCTGAACTCCTCCTGTAGAGACGAAGAGGAAACAGATACAAATCTAAAAAAAAAACACTTGTAAATATCTGATAATGAGCTTGTCAAATGTCCAATTTTACAAACACAGATGGATGTACAGTAGGATAGAGGGATGGATGGATAGGTGGATGGATAGATGGATGGGTGCGTGGGATGGATGGATGGATGGATGGATGCCTGGATGGGGTGGATGGATGGATGGGGTGGATGGATGGGTGGGTGCGTGGATGCATGGATGGGTGGGTGGATGCATGGATAGGTGGGTGGATGGATGGATAGGCGGATGGATGGGTGGGTGTTTGGGTGGATGGATCGATGGGTGGGTGGATAGGTAAATGGATGGGAGGATGGATAGGTGGATGGACGGATGGGTGGGTGGATAAGTGGGTGGGTGGATGCATGGATAGGTAGGTGACTGGATGGATAGGCGGGTGGATGGGTGGGTGTTTGGGAGGGTGCGTGGATGGGGTGGATGGATGGATGGGTGGGTGGATAGTTAAATGGGTGGATGGATGGATAGGTGGATGGATGTATGGGTGGGTGGATGGGTGGATGGAATCACTGAAGCAACCATGGATGGAAAAATATAGATGGATAGTTACATAGTAGATGAATAGGTGGATGTGTGGGTGGATGTACATGTGGGTAGATGGATGGAAACATGTGAATGGGTACATACATGTATGTATGAACTATTACATGTATAGAAGACTATATGGCTGAACAAATGGATGTTTAGAAGCTAGAAATAGATGGTTACCTGTAGGTTAGATTTGAGGAAGGGGTACCCGACTGCACACATGAGTGAGGTGTGATTGAGCTCACAGTCTCTTTCTTTAGGCTACAGAAAGACAGAAAGGTTCAGTTTTGAGATGATACATTATATTGTAGACTAGAAGAGGACACCTGAAGCACTAGAGAATATTAAAATATCTTCTACTTCGGAGGTGAAACAGACCTCGACTTTAACGTAGTTGATGTTCTCGGAGATGCTCAGCTTGACGTTGGTGTTGTAGGCATTGTCTCCACTGTTCCTGATGTTCACCACCACGTGGAACTTCTCCTTCTCCTTTATGACCAGACTGTGAGAATCAAACCAAATATAGAGTTAAATCCACTTTAAACCACTTTATTCTTTAATAATTAGATTAACTCATAATTATTAATAATTAGACAACAGAGAACAGCTCTTCTAAAATGAATTAGTAAAGTTAATTTTATTTTAAAATGATAACAGGACACATAACCTGCAGGGTGTAGTTTGGGCACCAACAGTCGTTTAACCAATAATCACTGACAGGGCTGGTCAAAGTTTTGGATGGATGTACAAAAAACTGTACAGTATAAATATTTTTGTCCTGAGTAAAAAAAACATTGTATCTACTTTATCCAAAACACTTCAATATTTATTATAAATTATTATGATGATGATTTTTACCCTCCAGTCGAAATCGACCCTGGGTCACTCTGTGGATCGTTACCGATCCCAGAGTATTT
>JAOTRQ010065253.1:0-13060 GCA_028565875.1 Hoplisoma paleatum
TTTCCCAATAATTCAGATATTTATTTCTGAGTTTGTTTGTAATTTGGTTTATTTTAATTAAATGTGCAGGTTTTTCTTGTTCCTGAGTCACATTTATGTTAGTGTGTGTTAGTGGTGTGTAAGTATGTGTTTGAGAAGTGTGAGTGTGTGTCGGTGGTGTGTGTGTCGGTGGCGTGTGAGTGTGTGTCGGTGGTGAGTGAGTGTGTGTCGGTGGTGAGTGAGTGTGTGTCAGTGGTGTGTGAGTGTGTGTTGGTGGTGTATTGGTACAGTGACTCAGGACCAGTTGGATGAGGGGACCGGTGTGTTTGCTCAGCACACACACACACACACACACACACACACACGAATACACACAGGACAGTATGTTAATTAATCTGATTGCATGTCTTGATACTTTTTGTGAGGTGACTGTGCTAACCATTAAGCCACAGTGCAGCCCCCATACATTCTCTTACTATTTTAAATAGACTCACCTATCATCCAACCATTACCACGTTTTATCACCATTTATATTTTATTGAGGGTCACAGTGTGACACACTGGGTGAATACATTAACACTTAAACAGGTCACCAATCTGTTGTAGGGTACAGAGACAGATTCACAGACACGGGACAGTTTCAGTATATCCAATTAACTTGATCGCAGTGTCTTTGGACTGTGGGAGAAAACCCACACATGGGAATAACATGTAAACTCCACATCGAAATCCACTGGTTGCCTTACCCGGGAAATGAACCTTGGACTTCTTGCTGTCATGCGATAGTGCTAACCTCTAAACCACTGCGCTGCCCGTGTACATTCTTTTACTAATTTATTACATATGCCTGTCATGTAGTATGTCAATTTATTAGTCAATTTATTATCCATCTGTTCTAAATCCGTTTAACAAGTTAAAAAAGCCAATACAGAAAGACCACGAAAGAAACATTGTGATGGGTTAATATTAATCAGATTCCCTACATTGTGCTGGACTTGCTTGAAGAAAACTGAAGGATGAGGTAAACACTAGGTGCCAGATTTGTAATGAGATGTTGTCATGTAGAATAAATAATAAATCATCTATTGATAGTCGTGAAACAGCCGGTTGGCTCATTTCTTTGATCTTTTTCATCTTAAAGGATTAAAAGTTAAGGTATAGTGTGGAAAGAAAATCAAATGAACACGAGTGATGTCGTTTTATTGTCCAGTTTATCCGAAAACTTTGGTAGTTTTAAACAGTCATACTGAACTAAAGACAATTATGTAATTAAACCTTTATAAATAGGTGGATATTGTTTTTGTTCTCATATTTTAATACTTGTGCAACAGGCTTTGCATGGTACTTGTATTGTCGAATTGTAAAGAGTGTTGAGATGTGTGTCTGACAGAAATCTGAACTTCTGTTGTTGCTGAACTGGAATACCTTAAATGTCGGGTTCTCATGAAAGGAATTGTGGGAACTTGGACTTTTTACTAAAGTAAGGAGTGTCTCATCCAGAGCTTATGTTTTTGTCTGTCAGGTGTAATACTTTGTCTATCACACACTGGAATCCCTATTGGAGACTGCCTTCTGATGTTTGTGGAAAGAACTGCTTTATGGAATCGGCTAGTAGGTAGGATGGGCTGATTTAAATCTTAGCTGTAAAGTTAGATTTGAGAGTTGTCAGTTTTTACAGTTGTTTGGCCACTTTTCATTCTGAACTTTAGTAGCAGTCCTTGTAAATCTGGTTTTATCACTGACACCAGTTACGTGACATAAATGGCAAACTTGAATAAAGAACACCGCTAATGGTCACAGTCAATCTTACGTTACATTCTGTGACTCTTAGCTTACGTGATTCGTCTATGTTGTGCTTTTGTTTTACAGGTACGCTGGGGGTGAAACATTTCCTGGAGCCACGAAGGTGAACAAAGATGACGCAGTCCGATTAGCAGTAGTGGCATGTGGGCCCAGGCTGGAAGAGACTCTAACTATGCTGAAGTCTGCTGTTCTTTTTAGCCACCAAACACTACACTTTTACATCTTTGCTGAGGACGAGCTCCACACTGCATTTCGAGATGCTGTAAGTTAAGCTTTTTTTTATTTATGGTACAAATAAACTGTTATAGTGTTTCTTTCTACTTTGATTACTATCGAAATATTATAACAATACTTTCCACAGACTGTGAGCTCAATTTAGTTGCATAACACTCTCACAAACGACCACTTTACAGCATTATAGTCGTTATGTTACTGTTGTTACTACTACTACTACTGTTTCTTTGCTGTTTCGCTGCAGTATGATTTTTCTCCATACTTATATGTTTGTAACATGAGTGCTACATTCCTAAAACATGTAAGATGACTTCAAATGTCAGTTGTTATTTTTTATAACAGTAAAGTTATTTTGTCTAGTACACACATACACATGTTTTATTTGTTAAACGTTTTCTGTGCCTTTTGACGCAAAAGCTATAACCACTTACTGAAAACTGACTATTTTTCGATATTTAGAAAGTCTTTTTTCAGTGTTGTTGTGTACACAAGAAAGAAAAATTGTTCGGATTTATCTGTGTTTAGAGAAATTACCTGCGTTGTAAAAAAGAAAAAACACATTCACTGCTTTTCTTTAAAGTTATAATAGAATTTAATTTAACATGGTCATTGTGTGTTCTCTTCGTTAGCTGGAGTCCTGGCCAATGAGATTCCGTTCCAAGTTTAACTACACCATCTATCCAATCACCTTTCCCAGTGAAAATGCCAAGGAGTGGAAAAGACTTTTTAAACCTTGTGCCTCCCAGAGGCTTTTTCTTCCTGTAAGTATGCTGTATTCTATATAAGCACATACACACACTATTATGAACATAGTTATTTGCACTTCACAGAGATCTACTAGTTACACAGGGAATTAGGGAGACAGGGTAAACTTTGAAGCCTTTAGTGTTTTTTTTCCAACTGATGTGGTAAAGCATTTGATCTTAGCTGCCACATAAATGCTTGAACACAGAAAATGCCTAAAAAATATTCAATATATCGAACCGCTGTCTTCACCAGTAATTGTTGGTGGCAGGTTGTTTGTCTTATGATGTTTTTTTAAGACTATCCGCAGTAGGTTTACTGTACATGTGTATTTATTTATGCAAGTAGCTGATCATCAGTGTGTGTGTGTGTGTGTTATTTGCTTGTACATACACAGCTTATTCTAACTGAGGTGGATTCTCTACTCTACGTGGACACAGACATCCTGTTCCTGCAGCCAGTAGAAGCGATATGGAACTTTCTCTCTCAGTTTAATAGCAGCCACATAGCGGCCATGGCGCCGGAGCACGAGGAGCCTCGAATCGCCTGGTATAACCGCTTTGCACGCCACCCGTACTACGGCAAGACTGGAGTCAACTCTGGAGTCATGCTCATGAACATGACACGCATCCGAGCCAAGCAGTTTAAGGTGTGTATGTTCCGTCATCATTCGAGTAGTAATAGAATAGATTATTAAGAGTTAGAATTAATAGTAATAGAATTATTTGGTCATTTGTTGGAATTGGAATTGATCGAATGGTTGAGTGCATTTCTGTTTTCAACCAGCAGAGTTCACTGCGATTCCATTAGTTTTGTTTTTTGGATTTCTTTACTATTTAAAGTGTTTCATCATGCACTCTTCTATATAACATGGGAGAGAAGAAACAATAATTTAAAACCTCTAGTCATATTTGCGTCAATTCGACCAGCGGCTGGAATACCAATGAAGTCGACTACCTTTGGATTTTGTAGGTTTGTGTTACTGATTGCAGGTTTATTTGTTTACTGATTTTGAATCACTACTCATCACCTGAATGTCTCAGAGAAACGATACAACTTTGTATGCCTTGTAAATCATACCCACATTATATTTAAATGCAGACGGTTTTTAGGTTAGAAAAAATTCACTTTTTACATAGGCAGCATCATCAATGTTTAATGTTATATGAAGGTCTACATGTGTATTTATTTGCAAACTCAGGCTTGTCACTGCTTACTGTGCTTTGTGTCATTTCATCGGTAGGAACGGTAAATGAGTCGACTTTTTGCCACAACATATGAGGTGTGCTAAAGAAATGTAAATGTTACTGTGAGGTTTTACTGTGTGGGAGACATATATAAACATGTTTTTCTTACACAAGTGTTCACTGGTAGACCGTGTGCATTACATTAGGGTGTTAGAACGGTCGTGTGTTAATCTGTTGCCAACCAGTCTGATTTTATATGGCTTAGCTATTAGTTTACAAATGACAATAGTTGTCCGAGTGTCAAAGGCTAGACACTTAGGCAGTTGCTGTCTTAGCTTGGGGTTTATCATATTTAATGTTTAGAAATAGCCATAATGATATTTATCCCATGTTCATTGTTCATTTAGGGTAATCATTTTCCATTAGTGTAATTTTAGGAACTATTAGCAATGGCTGTGGCTAAATTAACCCAGTGATTAACAGGAGTGTCTCCTTTTGACATGGTAGCGTGAGTTCATGATGTTATAGCTGTTCTGTGTGTGTGCGCTATGATGGACTTTCCGTTTCTTTACAATTTTCAGAATGATATGACTACAGTTCATCTGAAATGGACAGATTTGCTGATGCCACTACTACAGAAATACAAGCTTAACATTACATGGGGGGATCAAGATTTACTTAATATCATATTTCATCAAAACCCAGGTAAATATTCATAATTAATCATGTGTCAAGGTTTTTGTACGAATGTGAAAATGTTGCACAAATATGCATTTCTTTAAATGAATAGAACAACGGGTAATGATCACTTTACAATCCGACATTTCTTAAAAGCAAATAATTATAATATAAAAGTTATAGAATTCATGATGAAATGGTACTTGATGGTAACATGCTGTTTAATTTGATTTAAATAAATATTAAAACTATTCTCATGATACTGGTTTAGAAGATTTGATTAGCTCACAGTAGAACGGGCGGATGAATTGATTTTATCTATTCATTTAAATTTAGGACAATGTGTTTTTATAAAAACTGATTTCAATCAGTTTTTACCTCCAGATTTAACATTTAAAAATGACTTTATTCATCTTTCCGCAAACTCGCCATAACGCCACACAAATAATATTGTTATTTTGTATTATTTGTGTTATTTAATATTGTAATATTGTATTTACCAATGTGTTTTTACACACTGTTTTTTTCCCCACTGCATTTATTCCAATCCATGCAGTGAAACTCGTTTTTTTCACACACTATTGAACACACACTAGGGGGTGGTAGTGAGCACATATCTCAGGTGCGGTGGGCATCCTGGCTATGGTGCCCAGGGAGCAGTTAGGGGTTAGGTGCCTTGCTCAGGGGCATTTCAGTTATGACCTGTTTGACTCTCAGAGTCAAATCGGCATCCTTGCGATTTGTTCTCTGAACACCAGGTCACAGACACTCCAGATGCCAGTGAGTATAGGAAAGTCTCAGCTTGTACACAAGAACAGTGTAACTACATCCGTGATCTGGAAATAGTTTGATTTTGTAGCATCGCAAACAACGGGAGACGTGCTGCTCCAATATTAAGCTTTACACTGGTGTTTTCTCACCACAAGTAATGAAAACCACAGTTCCCAATGTCGTTCTGGTATTTTCACTTCCCAGTCTCGCACCGCTTTCTGGTACGATCGCTATTTCAAACATATTTGTAATGCATGACAATGCCAACAGTTTATGTCTAACTATTACTTAATGTTTATTATTGTACCATTTTGTGTGTGTTTGTGAGGAGACCTTTAAAGATTATTTTTATTAGAGGGTGCATTGTCAGTGCTTTCTAAACGTTACTGGATGTTCTCACTGTCAACAATGACACAGGCTGTCATCTCATCTACAAACATGTTTTTTGGCTAGTTTCTGGTTCGATTTGAAGCCCAAAGGGGAATTTCATGCGAAAACAAAATAACACTTGTTTTGAACCATTCTTTTGTTATCTGAGGTATAAAAAAAAAATCTGAGGGAAAAATTCCATATTATCCAGTGCTAGCTCACAGTTTTTGTATTATGTTTGGCACAAATCATGTGTGTAAAAGTTTAGCTTGATCATCTTGTATTAAATGAATCCCTTTTTGTGGAATCACATGTATAATAACAGGAAATTACGTCAATACACTCCCAGTTCGATTCAGTTCCAGTTGTATGTCCACATGCAGACATGAATGGCAGAGGATGCCCAAACCCCAACAATGAATTTTCCTGTCCCGTGTGTGCCCGAGTGTGCATTGCAGCCAGTCAATTGGATCCGCCTATGACCTAGGGTGAAATGCTGTTCTAATATGATAAGGAAATAATTTAAAAAATAATTTAAAATATCATCTCAAAATCATTTAGATCGATGGATTGATGGAATGAGTAATGGCAACATTGTCCCAGCAACTTATGTAAAAAAACTCAAACTGAATATTTGTCTAACATGGAAATACATTTTGCATGACAAAAGTCTTGAACTGATGCAGTTTGTTGTATCCTCTGAACATAAAGCTAAACGAAATGATCCACCATGAACCTGCATAAAAACAAAATGATATTTTGACTAAGATTTAACTGGATTATTCTCTTTGCCCCACAGAGAGCCTCTTTGTATTCCCGTGCCATTGGAACTATCGTCCAGACCACTGTATCTACGGCAGCAACTGTGCTGCCGCTGAGCAACATGGCGTTTACATTTTTCATGGCAATCGAGGTGTTTACCATGATGACAAGCAGCCTGCATTCCGAGCCATCTATGATGCCATTCACAATGTAAGTTAATGACAAGATCAGTATTGTCACAATAGATTTTTTACAAAATGCCCGCTCTATAAGGAACATAATTCTTTTTTTCTCATTTCCGACTCTTCCTGTTGGGTGTTGTTGCAGCAGATAGTAATCCACATTATTGATTTAAGCTATTATTTACCTGACTTCATGTTTTTGGACTCTTAAACTCACACAGATACTGGGAGAACATGGAAGTGGCTGTCATTTGGCTTGCAGGAACATTTATTACTACAATGCAGTATAGCGGTGGGAGCTTTATATGCATAATATGGGGCTGTGTTTCTCTGTAATAGTGTGAGGTATAGGATAGTATTTTAAAATAACATCATCTGGCTTTCATTGCCTATTATTATTATTATTATTTTAATCGAAATCTTTTTTAAAAACTTGATGTGCCCGAAAACATATCCATTTATTCTTTGTTTACCAAAATGTGGTCCTTAAAGCCACACCACCATCACCTAAAAATCAGCGTCACTTTCTTTTTCGAGTCATATATGCACTATAAGATCACAACTCACAACAGCAACACTAGAGGGGCGTCAATTTTCCAAGTGTTTTGTGCGTTTGTGTTTGTGTTAGAAAGGTCATTGTTCATTCAACAATAAATGTTTTCAAATGAATTGTTAGATCGTAAACAAAACATAAACATCAAGGCACCGCTATATGCAGAGAGAGGTTATTTACGATCATGTGCATGTCATTGTTTTGATGGCTGTTGTGCTCATCTTTGTGGTTTATGTCGGTCCACCTTGTGGTTTTTGACGCCGAGTTAGAAAATGTTGGAGGTGCACTATGGGCCATGTGACGGGAGTCACACAGGGAGTCTGCATTGCAATGGTTTTTATTTGACGCAGACATACAAATTAGCCTTTAGCTTTTCTGTTTTCGAAATGTTGGTACCAACAATCTTACACTTTTTTGTCACTTATAGTATTGCCTTACTTTTAGACCGTTCCTAAGAAAAGACACAATTTCTCATGTTAAATGTAAACTATAGATAATGTGTTCATTTGGGGAGGTCTGAAAGTGAAGCTTTGTTTACTGTGCAAGGCAACACTTGTGTGATTGTATCTAAGGGTTTTGAATTAGAAAGAACATTTGTTTTGTGATAAAACACAAAAAATCAATACCTCTGTTGACTTTTTCCCTCCACTTGTCAAAGCTGTTGTGTTTTGACTTTTATCTCAGTTTTCCTCATCGGGTCCAATGATCAGTAATCTTTAAAGCCACCAATACATGTCCATTTTCTCCCAGAAGCACCAGGCTTCGGGTTTTTAAAGAGAATCTTTTTTTTTCTAACATAGAGGTTGTGAGATTGGGCTTGTGTGTCTCTGATCATTATGAACAGACAAGATCTTTTTGCCCTTGACCTGTAGAAGAAGCATTTCAAACCATTAACTAAATGAAGTCTATCATTAGTCCAGAACCATGATTGAACTAGGTGCTGTGTGTTTCACATGTACATCTTATTCAGGTAGAACAGGTCAGGTTCAGTGTAGCTTTGAAAAAGTTTGCGGTTTGGAAGGATTCTCTGCTGAATTCTTGTGCCTGAATGTTCAATGTTGCAGGTTTCTTTGTAGCCTACATGCTCCCAGTAGAGACACAAACAGAGATAGAAGTCCAGTTGGCAATAAAAGACCTCACCATTACTGTGCCAAACCCCACGAAGCGTCATAAAATCTTTATAGTTCCGATGTTTCGTTTGGGACTAGGAGAATGAAAGGCAGCATCCATCTCATCCATCTCTCCTATAAAAATCAATAAGAGACAGTAAATGCAGCTTCATCAAGCCATGATATGTGTTCCATCATTGATAATAAAATATTGCACTTCAGAGTGACCTCATTCCAGGCCTCAGCGCTAGGTATATGACCGTCCATAAAAAGGTCGTTTTATTTTATTTACTCTGTAGGTTATAAAAGCACACGTTCTTGTTTAGACTGAGAATCATATTCAATGTATGAAATAAAATTATAACAAATATGAAATGTAATGGATTTTTTACCACTGTTATTACTTTGTATGTGGTTAGCCTGCTAGTATCTAGGAGTCTATGTAATTTCCAAAAGAAAATGTGAGTTCAGATCTGGGTCAGAGAACACTGCTTAAAACAATAAATTGTTTAAAATTTGTTGTGCAATTGTTGCATCGTTTGTGCAATTATGTTTCAGTAGACGAGCGCAAGAGTAACTCAAATAAATCAACGGAACTGGTTCATTTTTCTGACTGACATATATTAACCTTGTTCCCTAAAATGAATCAGAAATAACACCATTAGAACAAACGTGCACGTCGTTCCTGCAGCAGTCAAATACATGTTTGGGTAGGACAGTCGAAACTCTAATTGTCTTCACATCCGTTTCCATTTCCTTTTTTCATAATGATGCGATATTCTAACTTTTCCACTTGGTTTAAGCATGGAAACTTTTTCGCAATTTTAGCTTCTCCATCCAGGTTTTTAATGTTCATTTGTAAAAAGAAATGCTCAATCTATTATTGATGCTCACCAATAAAATATTCAGGCATTGACGTTTTTGTTTAGGGGTTGTTTAAATGAATAGTTTGAGATGAAAAAATCACCACTGCCTGTTTTAAGTGGTTTTTTTTTAGCCGAAGCTTTTTACAATTGGACCTGTATTATGATTTGTCATTATCCATATTACAATATCTTTTTTTAATAAATACCTGGGCATCAGTGGTTAATTTTAATGGACTGTGGGGTAGGGGGGGGCACCCGGAGTAATCCCACACAGACACAAGGAGAACATGCAAACCTTGAGCGAGACCCTTAACCCTGTCTGCTCCAGGGGCGCTGTACATTGGCTGACCCTGCGCTCTGACCCCCAACTTCCTGACAAGTTGGGATATGTGAAGAGAAACATTTCATTGTACTGTACGTCTGTATATGTGTAATGACAAATAAAATTGAATTTGATTTGAAATTTGAAACCCAGTACGCTTTGAGGCAACAGAAATACCCACTTAGCCAACCATAAGAAAGGCAGTCAAAGTAGCACAAACATCAGTAGCTGATACAACATGTACTTACATGGTTATGTATGATAAAGCGGTCATACTAAACATTAATTGGCATGCTTATTAGAACACAGCATTCATTTCATTTAATTGATTTGTGTACTTACCAGAAATGTTTGTGACAAACATTTAATTAGAACTTTTGGAGATGCTAACACATATATGTTGTTCTTATAGTGTCTGATTGAATCATGCAGTCTTATATAAGAGCAAATACAACTAGTATAACATGTTTAAGCTGTTTTTAAAAGATACAAGCACATTGGAGCTGTATTATGATTTGTCATTGGAATAGGAATCAAGATATCTTATAAAATAAATGCCCGGACATCAGTGGTTAATGTACAGGTGTAAAACATTTGGGATAATTAAAATTCTAGTAAGGTCATTTACAAGTTGTGGTGTTTTTACAGTATCCGTTTGAAGAAGATCCAATTCATTTTCTACTCAAGCCTCTGGAGAAAAAGCTAAAGAATACCATGCACACATACTGCGGAAGATCCAGTCACCTTTTTACAAAGAAGTTACAGGAGAGCATCAAAAGCTTACAGAAAGATAACCGGAATGCACGATGACCAGGTGCAGTCATGTATAGACTATTGTGCCTTGCTTGCAGGAAAACTGGATGGCCGTGGTGGTTCTCTGTGGAACTCTGACGTTCATAGAAATGAGATAAGGAGGTTAGATGAGGCACTGAAATCACTTTGATGCTTAATCAAAACTAGCCCACTAAACAGATTCTTACAGTACTTGTTCTTGCAGTTTATAGAAGAGTTTCTACTTCAGTAACCAGACTCCTCGGCTAGCGATTAAGCTGAGAAAAGAAGCACTCAAACTGCAAAATCTATAAAAGGCTTTAAAAGCAAAGGGGGGTGGGATTTACAGCAATTTCACCAGGACTAGGTTTTTCTCTATTTGCCGAGATCAACCTTGTAATTCAGTGATAATAAACACAATGTGGTATGTGTCAAGCTTAAGAGCGACAATCTTGTTGGACCAAGTGCATTCTAACGTAACATAATAAAATCATTGGTTTTAAATAATGTGACTTAGTTGTTTTTATGAAACATAAATTAGTCTTATGTTTTTTATTCTTTAGCAGAGGTTCAATGTATATTATGTAAACTGCATACACTGCAGAAATGTGACAATATTAACACTTGTACAAAACTACTTTGAGAGAATGTACTGGCTCGTTTACTCAGTTACTTGTGTTATTGGAAACCATAAAATGCATTGAATTACTTGAAAATGTATTATCAATCAAAATGTTATATACTTTGTTAGGTCGATGATGCTGATTTAAAGCAATTGTATATACATATTTTTTATGCTATGGGGTTTTTTGTTAAAAAGAATTTAAAGATGACTGGATTTAAAGAGATATGGCTACGAAAAAAATTGTACTGATCGGCTAATTGTACTGGTCAATATTGATTGCCTTTGTATTTAATGTGGGTCAGATATTAAGGAAAATTATCACGACATCCAACTGCAATCTGGATTTTATTTTGTACATTTATTCCAAGTTCCCAGCAATGAGAAGTTTTCTTGCCTTTGTGTGGTCCCGATGTAATCAGTTTAGTATCAAAGTGTGTGTACATGGCTACTCAGGTTATGTAAATATGGAGTAAGAAATTGTTCTAAGTGTGCATTCTGAATATAATGCAGAATTATTCATGTTCATTGTCATTAATCTATTAATGCTTTACAATTTAAAATCGAAAGTGATTCTTACATTTATATTTTGTTTTACTGCCAGTGCTAATAGCAGTACCTCAGGTATAATGTGTCATTTGTTGAATTAAATGTGCAGTATATTTTTGTAATAAAATTTGCACTTCTATTCAGTCTATGTTTAACTTTATTGTGTGTTCATTTCATTTCAGATCCAGCAGTTTTAGTTTGAAATTCTAGTTGTGATTTTAATTAAACACAGCTGGTTTTTAGACCCACTGCTTTTATGCTATCGGATCTGCTGACCTGCATGCTGGGATTCTAAAATAACACAGTAGTAAGAGATTTGGAAGTAAATTGGCTAGACAGTTTGCATTGATCGTACAATGTTTCGAGCTTCCAAGCAATGCTGTATTAAATTTATATGGCTTGTTTTCTGGGGACACCTTTATTCAAAATAGTACCAGTGATAAAAATTATTCTGCCATTTCTTTCAAGCTCTGTTTGCTAAATGCCCCAGTTTTACTGGCCAGGAATGGCACAGTGCAATAGAGTTGATTTATACTGCTCACTTGTGATATATAAACTCAAAGGGAGGATAAAGCCAAAGAGACAATGGAAGATGATTTCTTTCGAATTTATCTAAAAGCACATTAACGTCTGCAAATAAACGGTGGTGATGTATGTGATATATTGTCGCTGTTTTTTCAAAGACCTAAAGTTTAATGTTAGTTAAAGTTTAATACATTAGTTTAATACATTAGTCTTCTCTTATATACCACTCTGGTGTCTTGATGTATTTCAGTGGAAAGGAAAGGAAAGATCAGCACATGTCATGTAAGAAATGATAATAATGGTTGTCCTGGGGGATAATTGAAGTGTAAATTAATACACAGTACCAATTGTTTACCACCATTTTTGGTATGCAATAAATATGCAGAAAATAATTTTACTGTGCATTTATTATCAAGTCTCGACATTATGTAACATAGTTTATCAATCTGTAGTAATTACAATATAATTTCAAGTATACATATACACATCTATCTTTTTTTTCCATGAAATATGTTAGTAAGCTGTCGTCAGAGCATATTATACAGCACCTCTGAAGTTGAGTGGTTTATGGACCTTGCTCAAAGGCTCACCAGTGACAATAACAGAGCCATCAAAGCTCTACCCATTAGTTTACCACTGCCAAACCATTATCCATGAAGTAGTTGTTCATAATTTAAACAATCGTATAACAAACTCTAAATCACATTGTTGCCAACACCAATCTTTTTGTCTGGTCTCAGTTGATCACAACTAGTTCTTGCAAGTGAGCATCCAAGCAGTGGCAATAGTTTTAAAGAATGTAGACTTGCTTAACCATAATATTTTTGAAGTAAACACTTTGACTATTTTGCTATAAGAGAATAACACGGCCATGGCAGTCTTCGTGGCAGCACATGTGTCTGTAGACAAAAAGTACATAGACGATATACCGTGTTTCCCCGATAATAAGACACCCCTGATATTAAGACGTATCGGGGGTTTCAGGGGGGTCGGCTAATATAAGCCGTACCCCGAAAGTAAGACATATGTCTGCC
>JAOTRQ010065263.1:0-10360 GCA_028565875.1 Hoplisoma paleatum
AGTCTTCTGTCTTTTATTAGACTTACATTCACCTGGTCGTGTTGGTAAAGCTTCAGGTAGAAGTGTGTGTGTGTGTGTGTGTGTGTGTGTGTGTGTGTGTGTGTGTGTGTGTGTGTGGGATTTCCAAGGGTTCGACATCAAGTCTCTCTCTCTGTGTGTGTGTGTGTGTGTGTGTGTGTGCATTGTAACGAGCATTAATCTGATAATCCGGGTATTTGATTATTGGAGTGTTTGGGGGCCTCTTTGAGGGCCACAGATGCCTCATATGGTTGTATTTTGATGAGCCTGGCAGGCAGCCGGTGGTGTCTGACCTGCTTTTCCCTTTCTAAAAGCTCTATAGGAGGATATTTATTTACATTAAGACCCCCCATGGAGGCTCTGCGTCCAGCTTTTTATTTTTGCTTGAAAATGTTAGAAAATAAGCCCAGTCCACCATCTCCCCCCCCCCCCCACACACACACACACCCCCTCCTCCAGTCCAAAATCTGCTCCCCCGGCTACAACATGGCCGGACTCCAGAGCCTGAGCTACATTACTATATTTATCTCATCAAACCAGGAGGATCAGCTTTAATCACTAAAAATACTCCACAAACACAAAACAGGACTGGAATGGGCATGATGTGGGTTCTAGCATGTTAGCATAGCATAGTCTTATCACAACAACCTTCACAATAGAGCTGAGAGCCAACAACGGTGCTGGAGGGTCCACACACACACACACACACACACCTCCATGTCGCATATTCGTCCTCCGGGGCTTCATACAGGCGTTTCCATGTCTCCAGACCTGACGCCTTCTTCTTCTTCTTCTTGGTTATTGTGACGTGTGGCTTTCATTAGGAAAACGAATTGATCTGTATCGATGAGGAGCAGAATAAGGTCGCTACGACTACTGGAAACCCAGCGTAAAGAAAATCGGATGAATTCCTATTAAATTGTTTCCAGACGTCGTACACGGTGCGATGTTTACTTCTGATAGAGAGAGGGAGAGAGAGAGAGAGAGAGAAACGCACCAAAGGAGAGGTTCAGAAGTCACCCTGTAAACTTCGAGACGACGGGGTGGATCAGATCATCACCAGCGGGGTTTTTATTTCCCTTTAAACCTTTACTAGGATTTAAAAATGTGTCCAGGACGTATAAACAAAAGGAAACTGAGCCGGTGAGCTGAATGTCTGTCGTGGACGTCGGTGTTCGTTTCTTCTACGTTTGTTAAGAAATACGAAACAAAACTTTGATTTGAACAGCTTTTGAACAGAATTTGAACAGATTTTGATTGAACAGCTCTGATCTGCTCGTCACTTCCCTCTGGTTCTGACTAGATTATTAACATTTAGCATGTTTGCTACACACACACACACACACACACACACATATATATATGTATATATGTGCGCTCATATATAAGACTTCAATTCCAATTTCAAGTCCAAAAACATGCAGTCAGGTCAATTGGAGACAATAACTGTCTTTACATATAAACGTTTACTAAGTGTGTGAGTAACGTAAGTAAAAGTATAAAGTGTTGTAGCGTCTCCATCCACTACAGTTCTGTATTAAATCCTCTAGGTGGCGTCTTGATGGTCTGCAGAGAAACGACAGTTACACTTCAGTAGATGAGCGATTCACAATAAACGAGTGTGTGTTTGTGTTGTATGTGAACATAAGCAGATAAAGTAGGTGTAAAGTTTGAATCCCGCTCGTTCTCGGGGGTTAAATCTACTCTTGGACTCGATGTCGGGAACATGACCTGTATTGTGATCTTTAATCTTTAAAACGAATCTGAAAGCCAAACTAAACATGATCCAGCTGAACTGGACAGAACGACAACAAACACACAATCGTGACACCGATTTAAACAGTTCAATTACCAATATATGAATTATTATAACCTTAAACTGCACTCCAAAAATAACTCGTCTGTCTTAGGTCTACATTATATTACACGTGTATGTGTATATGAGCACACTTTATTTTGTAAAGCGACTAAACTTGTGTGTGTGTGTGTGTGTGTGTTTCTGCCAACATACATACATCGTACCACAGTCTAAAGACGATCGTCACTTTTTGCTTACTGGCCACAGAAATGGTTTATACAATTAAAGTCCGAACAAATAACTCATTGGTTGACAGAAATGTTGTTCGTGTTGTGTTCGCCGGTTCAATCCAGATTGTTGTTGGACCCTTGAGCAAGGCCCTTAACCGCCATAGTCCTGTGCGTTTATATTAACGTTCTTGGTGTTCGCCAGAACAGCGTTCATGTTGCTAATCGTGTCTCCTGTTGCTAATCATGCTACATGTGCACACACGTGCCGTCCACATCTCAACATACTGAAACTTCAACTGCTGCTGCCTCATGAACCTTTTACTGGAGACTAGGACCAGATCCACAGAGAACTGTGTGAACTGTTGTGGGTAATCATCAACCATCTTCATGACCTAACAGTGAACAGGATTATGTGTGTGTGTGTGTGTGTGTCAAGTCAAGTCAACTTTATTTCTATAGCGCTTTTTCCAATAGATTTTGTCTCAAAGCAACTTGACAAAATGCAGGATGAACAGAAACCCCTGTCGAGCAAGCCGATGGCAAGTGTGTGTGTGTGTGTGTGTGTGTGTGTGAGGGAGAGAACCTCACATCATTTACTGCTTAATATTAACATTAAATAAAGCTATATAACGACAAATCTGTGAGTTCGTTAAAATCATTTGGTGCAGTGTTGACTAAAAGACTTGCTAAACATTTCAGGAACAGCAATTAGCATCCAGGATCAGGTTAAACACCCGTGTGTTAGGACACTAGTACTACAAACTAGTCACGGGTCCTTAAGGTCTTTGTGTCTCGAACGTAATCATTATGGTCCTAGTTTACCCAAACACGGTCCTAAAGCTCCTAGTGTTTCCCAAATATGGTCCCGATGGTCCCTATGTCTTGAACTTGATCCCCAAACTTCTAATTTCCCCAAACATCATGTTATTTTAAACGTAGTTTTTTGTGTCTGTTGTTTTTGGTCTTCGTGACGATGATATAAAAAAGTGACTTGATTTCTCTACCAGGTCAGACTGAAGTTTTGTTTATATTCTGGTAACATCTGCAGTACTGATGCTTCTACTGAACTCCAGGATTTGAAACAGTCACTACATTTTTGGGGTCGTTTTTGTGCTCTTTATAAAGTCTGTAAACTTGTTTTTACAATTCTGAAGACGTTATTGTTTCTTTAAGCTTTGCATTGGTGCAGACATTGTAATGCTAGCTGGTAAACTGTGATGAACAATTGTTTTGCTGTTTTATCTTTAATTATGGAAAAGAGAAATATTTTGTCGCACTGATGTCGTAAGTTTATCTATTTGAAGGCGTTTTGGTTTGTTTCAGCTCAGCAGAATCACGTTTGTCCTGAAATCAACCTGACAGGAACTTCCTCTAGTTCTCCGTCTTTTATTAGTGTTTTGTAAAAAGCCGTTTTTATCTGTGCAACGTATCACCGTTTAACATCACTGTATCTTGTAAATATTTGTACACACATTAAGAATTAAAAGTTTCTCTGACTCAAATTTCCAAACAATCTGGAATATGCCAGAAAATAATCTGATTCTGAGTCGCGTGACATTTTGGACTGAGTTTGAATATTCCAGCCCTGCTATGAGGCCACTGTTGGGCCCGTGGGCGAGGCCCTTAACAGTCCATGTACGACTGACACTAAGCTCTGGCCCAAGTGTGGTACTGTACGTGTGTGTGTGCATATATATATATAATACTTCTTCATCTTTTTCCAGACTATGAGCTTGTTTTGATGTAGCGAGGTACAAAGTAGCTTCCGCTGTTGAATGTTAACGACGACACAAAGTCGACTTTAGAACCGTGGATGTGATCACCACACAGTATGAAAAGTCCAATCTCAGTACCAGAACCCTTAAGATCTTGACGTTGGTGTCGGTGCAGTTTTGAGAATCGTCGGAATCGTCTTGCTGCTTTTCCTCGATCATCATGATCTCCGGGTGCAATGCAGCAACACCCCCGTACACGATCACACACATCTATATGTCGACACCCGACCGGCCCTGTAGTCTTGGGCTAGCCCAATTTCCTGCTGCGCCACCCGAGCGCCATCGCCCACCATCATCTATCACCTAAATACGATCATCCGCTTCGTAGGGGTCCTCCGGGGCTCCTTAATAAAAGGGGGCAGTGAATCCGAGTAATAATACTCAGCCGCCGAGTACTTCTGCATCCGTAGCTCATAAAATGGCCAATTAACTCGGTGTTTGTGTCGTGTCCTCGAATTTACAGTCAATGAGCTATAAAACACAATACAGAAGTACATTTTATATTATAATAATAATACTTTTCTATAGTGGATGGTTGCATACTGCAGTAATGTTAACTGTTATATATCACACATTTTATATACATAGTGGAAAACGTTAAAATGTGGGGTACATTCATAACGCACAATAATAATACTAATGTTAATAAACACAATTATATACTAATAGCTATGGCTTATATTTGATCGTCGTGTTAGAATTTAAATGTAGATAAAACGGTGCAGTCCGTGTATTATTGAATACAATATATATGAAGACTTAATAAAATTTAAACTGTAAAGGTAAAATATAAATGTATATCGCTTGATTATTAAACGTAGGTACGTTTAGCTTTAGCATTAGCTTAGCACTCGCCTTATTCGCAGCTTCTTTTTTTAAATATCGATTTATATTTTTAGACATCACTTATTTCAGCATTCTATGTATGTACGTGTGTATTATTCGATCGATATAAGATATAAATGCATATTTGTGTGTTCGGGTGCTTATTGTGTGGAGATCCGCCTCAGCACTGAAGCTAAACATGACAACAAAGCTTGGTTGTTAGCAACATTAGCTCGCTGCTCGGAAGCGCGTCTGTTTGCGGCTTTAACGATATAAAACATGTAAATTCGTTCGGATTATTAATCTTAAAGATTAAAACGACTTTACAATCAGCGAAGAGTTAAAATAAACCCCGCCGGGTGTTTTATTTCGCTCTCGAATTCCAGTTCTGAAAATGGCGGAGGCGCTAAGAAAGCCCTCAGAGCGGGCTGCGTCCTAAATCGAAGTCCTGTTTAATTGTAGGTTGCTAGTTAGGCAGGACGACTCCTTCGTATTTAGTGCAGGTGTATAGGGAGCATCGGGCTATTTGGGACACTGCGTTTGTTCGCCCCGCGTTCTACGTGCGTACTAGTGTACTGCGCAGTATGCCGAGTGTTGTAGTGTACAGGCGGCCGAGCCAGTATTAGTGCGTACTGTATAGTATGCAAGTATGCAGTGTTTCAAACCTCAAAATAATAATAATGAAGCGTGTGTTTTAATAAAATGTGTTTTTTGTTGATGCAGTTATGTAGTTAAACGTATTTTAAATGATCCAATGTGATGTGCTAATAATAAAATATTTCAAGCATGTTTATCAGGACACTTTAATAAGATTATTGATTTTGTTTATTTATGAGTGTTTAACGTTCTCGGTCATTGTCATGTTCTCCAGTCGTTCGTCACACACGTGTAATCGATACACATGCCACATCATGGACAATTTGGTGTTTTCATTTCTACGTGTCTGCATGTTTTTGGACTGTAGGAGGAAACTGACGCCCTCAGAGGACACCCATGCAGACACGAGGAGACTCCAGATGCAGAAAGTTGCTAAAAAGATATCAAAAGCTATAAAAGATCATCAGAATAAAAGAAATATAAAACGTTTTAGCATCTCCATCCACTACAGTTCTGTATTAAATCCTCTAGGTGGCGTCTCGACGTGCTGCACAGAAACGAGACTGAGAGATTAAATTTATTTATTTCACTTTAAGTACGATGACGTTTCGGTAGATGAGCGACTGATTCAGAGGAATCGACTGAACTGATTCGTTTGACCGACTCCGACTCGTATGAACTCGATTCCTTATTAAACTGAATCAGAATCAGCAGCACTAGCACAGACGCTCCTGCAGGGGGAGCCGTGTCGTGCATCATACCGAGTCGTGTTCAGGGTCTCCCGGGTCTCACGCTCGTACTCACGCTCCAGAATACAGGAGCAGATGAACCGGACTGTCCGGTGGAAAACACACAATATAAATGAATCATTTAGAGACGAAACGTCGTCGTTTATTCACTAAACAAAACGTTTAAAATCCACTTTTGTTACGTTTCCGTGACGACACTGAAAACTTTTACATCGAAATCAATTGTAGTCAGTGGACTAATAATCCAAAGGTTGCTGGTTCGAACATGTTCACAAGTGTGTGTGTGTGTGTGTGTGTGTGTGTGTGTGTGTGTGTGTTTCGCTGCACGGAGTGTGTTTGTATATTTGTTATTTCTGTGATTTATTCTCATACGTTGAAACTCTGCAGCGTAACTTTTATCTTCTTCGACGGTAATAAACAAACAAACAAATAAACGTGTTTTAAATCAAATCTGATAAGAATTCAGGCCGGAGGAATCAAACGATGCTCAGAAATGATGTAATAAAGTTTCCCATGAAACTCCCATGAAACTGGCTGCAGGAGATCCACGTCAGAATATTCTTACAAGAACAGGTCAGGAAAACAAGATAAACATGTAAACACTTGTTTACTATCACGACATGGACGTAACATTTCAAAACAAACGAACTAAATGTTTTTTTACTCATCAGCTTCTTCCTCGTAACTGTGAACGAATCATTCGTGCACGAATAATCACGTTTCAAGTGTAAATAAACTGTTTATTTTGTTTACACTTTCATTTCTGTGTGCTCATGTTTACAATCCGAAATAAATTTTCATTGTTTATTTGTTGTTCTTTATTTTATCGCATATTAGGATCGACTGCTTGTCTTCTGATAAACGATCGAATATCTTTATTGTCTTTACACAACAGGCCAACAGTTCATGTTTATTATTTATCATCCTTCAAACGCCGTAAACAATAAGAAATAAACAACATATATACAAGTAAACAATAAGAAATAAACAACATATATACAAGTAAACAATAACAGAATGATAATAGGACATTCGAGTAAATGGACTTCAATACACATAAAGACACACCCAAAAAAAGGTCCCGGGGGTTTGATTAGCGGGTGGGTGCTGAGTTGGCATGTTCTCCCGGTGTCTGTGTGGGTTTCATCTAAGTACTCTGATTTCCTCCTACAGTCCGAAGACATGCAGTCTGGTTAGTTGGAGCTGAAATTTTCTCGTTTGTGTGTGTGTGTATATGTACCCTGAAACAGACTAGCAGCCCGTTCAGGTGTTTAGTGTATTCACTCGGTGGGACACCGTTGGCTGGACGGACGGATGGACAAACTACCGTCGAAACATCAGAACTTTTATTTGTTTTTATTGTACAAATAAAATAAACGGTTTTGATCGATAAATAAATATAAATAAAATAATGTATATAATAACGTTTATTTATGGAAGGTTCTAGTGTAATTGATCAGGTTTTAATCACCGCGTCGAAACATAAACGTAACCAACACGAGGAATCCGAGGAATCGGGGAAAAGAATAATAATTATATCTTTATGTTCAACATACTTTTATTTAAGATAAACGTATAAATGATATTAAAAAGATGATCCGAACGTATAACCGAGATTAAATTTGTAAACTTGGAAGAATTAATCACCACGGTAACTAACAGCTCTAACTAACTAACGTTTGCTTCCTTGTGTAAATGTTTTTATTCTTTATTTTTCTCGTTTTACATGACGTGCGTTTTTCTTTCCGTTCGCTTCAATCAAGATCAAATCAGAGATTCCGTTGCTGTAACGAGTTTATTTCTTATTAACGCACGTGCATGTATCAGAGACACGAGATCCCATAAATAAAGATGAAATAAGATTTCTGGCTGATTTGGGGATAAATGTGAAGCTTTTTTCCGGAGTGCATAAACGAGTGATGATTAGAATGGTGTTCATTAGCTCCGACTCTCCTGTCTGTGGCTTGTGACTGATGTGTGTCAGAGGTACGAGGTTCGAACCCTTCCGGCGCTCTCCATCAATGTTTCATGGCTTGTGTCTGTTCGCCGGGCCGCCGGAGAGCAAGACGGATGCGGCGCCATTACTTACTGCACTAACTTTCTTCTCCCTCGCTGCATTATTAACAAATCAATCTATTAAAAGACATCATCAGCTTAAAAAGTCTTTTAACCTTGTTCTTAGTCGTCACACGGCCCGCGGGCGGCACCTTTTAACCCCTCGTGTTCGTGAAGCTGCCGAAACTCAAGCTACAGGATAAATAAGAGGGTTCCGGACACGGACACGATCTTCACACGGGTCTTTAGTTATTATTGTATATTTATTATTATATATCAGTTGCAGGGTACACAGACAAACACACACACACACACACACACACACTCACACACACACAAAGAACAAGTTCAATCTCCAATTCACATCACTTCATGTCTTTGGACTGTGAGAGCAAACCAGACAACCAAGAGGAAAACCACACAGACATGAGGAGAACATGCCAACTCCACACAGAAAGTATATATATATATATATGTGTGTGTGTGTGTGTGTGTGTGTGTGTGAACTGATGAAGTAATAATGTTATTAACTAGTTATGTGATGAAGTGATGAATCTGTCCAGACTCAGTAGTGATTAGAGACGCTCGTACCTGGAGTCGGGGTATTTGGTGAGGGTCGCCAGGCTGCTGGTGTACATGTGCCCCCCCACGTCGATGTGCACGGGCGCGTTGGCTTTGGTGAGCTGCGCTGGCAGCGGGATGCCCTGAGCTGCCAGTGGTGAGACGGGCGAGCGGCTGAGAGACAGACGCGACATGTTTCTTCCTTCCTGAAAGCAGACGAAGAGAGAAAAGTCATGGTGGGATCCACGGTGCGAGTGACGCCGGACTCACCCGCCCCCTCGCCCCTCTCGCCCCCCTCGCCCCATCGTCTGCCCCGCCGAGCGCCTGCTTAACTCACGAACCGCTAATTGAGTGTGTGCGCGTGTGTGTGTGAGCGCGCGGCGGTGTGACCCCACCCCCCACCCCCTCCGGGCTGTGGAAAGGGAAACGTGTTTATTACAGATGCGGAGACACGGACGCCTCCGGGGGGCGCAACAGAGACGAAGAAAAGAAGACGCGTCCTCCTGAGTTACTGATTAAAGGTCCCGTGTGATGTGGGAGTCGCACCCGGGGACCAGGATTTGAGGATGGAGGGGGGAATGGGGTCCAAATAAGCTTCAAACGGCGCTTCGTTTATTCTTTTATTTCACTTTTGTTTGTTGTTTGTTGTTTGTTTGTTGATTTATTAACGTCACATTATTTTTGTTTACACTTTTTTAAGGTAGCACCCGAGTCATTACACGCAAGTCACATCAAACATGATTCTGGTTAATGATCATTCCGCACCCTCCATTTACCTTTACTTGCATGTTTTTGGACTGTTGTTGGAGGAAATCGGAGCGCCCGTAGTAAAACCCGAGCAGTATCAGACACCCGTAACTTTTGGCTGTGAGGCGACTGGTGCTAATCACCACTAATAAACACCATTCAAACGAAACAAATACAAATAAATAAGCAAGTAAACACCAGAACACTGAGTGGGTCTCCTCCAGGTACCTTGGTTTCCTCCAACAGTCAAAAGACGTGCAGTCAGGCTAATTGGAGATCCTGAAATACTAAAATTGTATTAAAGTACTAAAAATTATGTATGTGTGTGTGTGTGTGTGTGTTTGTTTGTGTGTACACCCTGTTCAGGGTGTTTAGTGTATTCGCCCAGTGTGTCGCACCGTGAACTCTGAATCAAGAACACCCTGGTTGCTAGGATACACAAACCTGGGTAAATAGGAGTGTAGCAGGAGTGTTGCATCAGGAACCAGGACCGAATATTTACGCTTTATAAAATAAAAGTCTTTGTGTGTAAATTGTGTGTGAAGGTTGCAGATGTTCTGGAGCTCAGTTCCACCTGGATGAGGTACAATGAGGTGGATTAACAGTGATTCGAACCGAGGATCCTCTGATGTGCACTGGTACAAGACTTAGTTTAGTCGTTTCCTTTCAAAGCTGAATGAGATGAAACTTGTTTTTGTTGTTGTTTATTAGAGGGAAACTGTGATCACAGTCAGTTGTTCGTTAGTTTTGTATTAGTGTGTGTTTAGTGCAGCAGTTATTAAAGAAAAGAACTCGATGTCCCAGCACAGTCATAAACAGAAATGATAGTATTAGATCAGTATTACATCTGCAAACAGCCACAGCTGCACAGTTACTAAACCTCAACACAGTTACTGAACATAAACACAGTTACTAAACCTCAACACAATTACTGAACATAAACACAGTTACTAAACCTCAACACAATTACTGAACATAAACACAGTTACTAAACCTCAACACAAT
>JAOTRQ010065280.1:2500-13058 GCA_028565875.1 Hoplisoma paleatum
GCATGATTCATTACCAAATTGCTCATAGATTTTTAGCAGAATTTGCTCTTGGAAAATGTATTAGAACCATTTGTTTATCATAGGAGAGTTATTTTCTCAAGTAAATTTGTGAGCGAGCTCACAATGAGATGCAAACTGACACACTAATGAATGACATTTTAATAGAAATAGAAGTGGTAATTCAATTAACTCTGCATCAGATAAAACATTGCTGAAAATAAACAGCCTACATTATAGGTAAAACAGCAATTCAAGTACAATTTAATATTGACCAAAATAATTGCGTATCAGTTTTTTCTGGGAAGCTGCACATTGGCAGGTTAAGCGGCTGTCTTGGATAAGATGTCCAAACAAGAGGTCAGAAAAGTCTGTGGATTTAAATGATAGAAATGATAAAATAATTGGTGTTACACCAGCAGTTAAACAGCAAGTGTGATCAAAATTGTGTTTTTCTGCCCTAAAACCTGCTGATTGAACCCACTGATCAAAGAGAGTTGGGCAAATATTAATCGTAAATTAACAAGTTAACTAGACCAAGACTATGGTAAAACAATTGCACAAGTCTAGAACAAGACAAGCGATGGAATAGACAGACTACTCACACAAAAAATATTCCCCAAAATATTTGATGTCTATTGTAGGTTGAAAGTGTCGAGTGTTACAGCTGCAATCTGTGGCAGGGGAAAATAATCAGTTCTAAAAATAGTGTACCTAGCAGGAAAACATGACACTTGATTCACTAGAATAAAACATTAAATACAGGGCTTATAAATATGTTAACATACCTTTTTGGTTGTGTGTATGTGTGTGTGTGTGGGGGGGGGGGTGCATGCGTTCCAATTGAGTAAAATGAAAGTAATGATTCAGAAACAAATAATTTGGTTTGGTATAAATGTAAGTTGTATATCCATAGTATGGTGTTCCTTAAAGGGGAAGACTAATTTACATTTACACTATTGGCATTGCATGTCAAATAATGATTTATTTTTGTTTTTAATTGCGTTTACATGAAACAGGGTTTCCATGTTGTGGCATAAGCCAATCTCTATTTCGATTGCAATTCTAAACACAGTCAGTCTGTACATAATCAAGTTTTTTATGATTAGAAAAAAAAACAGAAGAGATAGATCGTTTCTGGCAACATGTCATTAGCATATTAGCATATGTGACGTAGTTCAAAATTGTCTGGCTTACAATGGAGATAATTAAAACTGGTCAAATTTCTTTATGTAGATGCATTTTTTCTGCAAATAAGGTCTGTTGAGCCCACAGACGTATCCTAAATTGTTTTAAAAAGAGACTTAATATGCCCTTTTCACCCATAGTTATTGTAAAATAACACAATGACAGTTATCTTTAAATTATATCACAGTCAAAAGAATGTCAAACCATATCATGCCGAAAAGACAACATAATTTTCTTGTATTTAAGCATTTCACCCTCATGAAAAAGCAATCGTCATTACGGTTACTCTTGGTATGTGCAAGCAATTGTTTTAGGGGTGCAAATACTTTTGCTCAAACAGGTGATTGCGTGTGTATAAGTACATAGTTGGTGTGGGAGAGTAGCTTTTGTAAGTAAGGTGTAGCTAGGTTGTTGCCCTGGTGTAATGGGGTAATTTTTTAACAGATGTGCATTAGAACAAAGTGTAGAAAAAGGAATTAAAATTAACATATCAAGTGAAATGGTAAATAAATCCAACATCTCTATAAAAGCCTAGTCTGGTTCAGGAAGAAAATGGAGTAGAAACAAAGCCAGACAAACATAAGATAGTAGCCTTATTATTACTAGCGCAACCACACTAATGGGTGGGAAAGAACTATTTGAAAAAAGCCATTGGGAAAAAATACCATTATACAAGCCTCTATCATAAATAAATTAATCTTTTAAGATCTTAAACCCCAAAGTTGGTCCTTACTTTCATAGATGACAGAAGAAAACAATACATTATTATAGAAATAAATAATATCACAATACATTTATAATGACAATAAATTCACTGCATGTACACACAGCCAAAACATTTGACCACTTACCTAATAAAAAAGGCTCCTACTCTGAAGCAAGTATTACTCAGAATATCTTTACAAATTCAAACATCTTTTCATGGTCATATTCAAGCACATTTAAAAGATTTTCTAGGCCAATTTTCAAATTTTGTTCTATTACTATTAAAAGAAAAATCCATTACATCCATAGCCCTGTTTATTTTAAGGTTTAAAAACCTTTTTTTATTTCTGATGTTTTAAGTAATAATAAGAAAAATGTTAAATGTGAGCAAAAACTCCAGCACACAGAATTGACACCAATCGGCAGCTTCTTAAACGAATCAAAACACTTTTTAAGAACTCGAGTTGTGTGATAACATATGAAGTGTTAATTGCTTGAGCTGAAGTTGTGTGTAATTGATGATGTGTCTAATAGTGAAATTAGTCCACATCACTACCCACGATAACTCTCTGGAATTTATGGGCTGAACTTCCATTAAAACACAGAGTTCAGCAAGATTTTGTCCTAGTAACATAATACACCATGGGAAACCTTAAAATGCCATCAGCCATTATATAGCTATGAAAACAGAGGCTGGATTTCGTACGATGAATAAGCACAATAGATTTTTACCTTAAAAGAAAGTATCTTTAAAAAATTGTGTGTGACTCAATTTTGACCAAAAATTTGTAACGAACTGAAGAGGATTGTAATAAGGTAAGAAAACACCACCAATATCTGTTATGCATTGTGGGTTTGCTGTTCTTGGGAGCACTTATGCGAGTTAAGTTCATTGTTCCAACCGCAATCTAATTTTATCTAAATTATTTTGTAATATTTAAATGTGAAATTAATTTTGGCCCATCATACTCCAGCCATTCATCCATTCTAGTTTACTACTGATTCTTCATATTTAGGCTCACGATGTGACACACTAAATGTCTGTTGCAGGGTAGAGAGACAAACACACACGCACAACAATTACAGGGTGCCAACCCAGCCCTACATATTTTTTAAACATAAAAAACCCCAATGAAAACTGAGTATGTATGTAATCAGTACTTACGAGGAGTCATTTCTGGAGACCTGGCCATTGTGGCGTGCAGTCATGTTTTCACTGACTGAACGCTCTCTACGTGACCTGTTCTGATGTCGTACCTTAAGTAATTAATAAAAACAGAAGGTAGGGTGAGAAAAATGTTACATAAAGCAAAAAAAAATAAAATAAAATAAACAAACTTCGTAAAAAATCTTCATAAACAACACATTCCTTCCAACATTTAGTATTTCCAATCTCAAGCTTAAAAACTCTGAGGTCAAGACTATATATGGCTAAGGTAAAGAAAGAAAGAAAAAAAGGAGAGCGACAAAGCGAGAGAATGAACAAACGAACAAATGTAAGAAAGAAAAAAAAAATTCAAGAAAAAAAGAAAGGAGGGAAAAAAAAATCAAGGTAATATGGTGGATAGAAGGATAGATGAACAAAGACAGACGAGGCTAAGTTTGTGATAAAATACAGCGCTACAACTTTCTCAAAAGAACCAGCAACATGTTGATTTAGTTTATGATTACACCCAATACACGCAATGATGGAGATATTAGTATTTTAACAAGATATTAAGTTTCAATTATTTAAATTTTAGCCTTTATGATCAAATACAAATACAGTGGAACCTCGGTTAGCGAACGCCTCAGATAGCGACCAATTCTGATAACGACCAACCATTTAGCTAAAATTTTGATTTAACAACAAAACAACAAAAATTTCGGATAGCGACCATCACTACATCAGCTACGTCATCTACACGTGACCAGCATCTCAGACCGAGCGTCATTCGCGCTTAAAACTGCTACAATCGGTTATCTTTACACATTCTAATTATTCAGTGATTTTTGTGCTTTATTTCAATAATATAATCCTCGATGAAGTGAAGTGAAAATACAGCGGCCAAAAATTGAACTGAAAAAGTCATGATTTCAGATATCACGGCTAAAATACGGCAGGTCGAGTGGACAACAGACACTAGACAAGTGTTTTCAATCTGAAAGCGACTTTTACAATGATTGGCGTTCTTATGGAGAACCCCCCCATCTATTCACGCGCCCGACCGCAGTCAAAACGGTACATTTCATTATGTTTACTAAATGTTTTTTGTGTTTAAATGCTTTTTAGGTTCATTTAAATCCAAGTGTACTATAACTGTACTCATTTTAAAAACATACCTGTATAGAATGTAATTTTCATATATTAGTCAACAGGGGCTGGGAACCAATTATTTCTATTTCGTTTATTTCTTAATGGGAAATTTGTTTTGGATAGTGAACATTTCGGATACCGACCGACCTTTCAGAACGGATTGTGGTCGTTCACCGGGGTTCCACTGTACAAGAATCCAACACACTCCATAGTTACAACTTGTGTAGCTTTGTGTAATTGGCATACTATATTACATGGAGACTATGTAACGGTCATAAATATTATGAAAAATTAAAAAATATTTATTATTTTATAGGTTGCCCAAAAACAGTTACCAGACATATTGCAAAACACTCAACAATAATTGGATATGAATATACATTGTTGTGAAATTCAAAAACATCGTTTAACAGCTATAAGGCAACGTTACCTCCTCACTGAGATGTTCCATTTCCATGAAGTCAAGTGGACGTTCATTTAGTGTAAGAACCCGGGGAGGGGTTTTTAAAGAAAGAGCCTCAACTGGTGTAGACTGAATTAGGTCAAGATCTCTAGGTCTCGAGAAGTGAGCATCTTCATTATCTCCTATAGAAAAGTAGAAAGATACATGTAATTTTTAAGTTCATTAAACAAAAATGACACTAATCCACCAATCAGCAGTATGCATTGATTGACCTCCGCATGAAAATGACTAATTAACATTGACACAATACTCATGGGTAAATAATCTTATATAAAACAGAAGTGGTCCTTTGGCTTCTCCAAAATAAGTTATGAACATAAAGATGCATTCAAAATAGTCAAACCTCCAAAGGATGTATTAATTTTTTATTTTATTAATTAAAGTTTTTTGGCAGATTCCTTTATAAGTGACGCACACACGCAGTAAAGCTGAAATATAATTAAGCTTTTGGAATCTCTTTTATGATATATGTTTCACCAATAATGATTGTACAACACCCGCCCATGAATGTATTCAAGGTGAGTTGCAAGCAGGAAAAATGAGCCTACACAAAAGGATTCAAAGATTTAAAGCTTTAAGGTCATGTGCAATAAGGAAACTTGTTTCCCTGTTCAATTAAATTGTTACTTTGCTGTCCACACTGGATGTCAAAAGTTTCAAGTACATAATAATAAATTTAAAGTATAAAATAAAATATTAGTCAAATCAAATTAAGAATTACATTTAAGAAATAATAAAATATGATATAATATTTACATTGTGTGGTTATATTAGCTAAGTTGTAACAGTCCGTAGTAAAAGTGATAGTACAAATGTGCAGATATACTGCAACCTGACAAGCAACCAGACATTGTGCAGTAGCATGCAACAATAGATACATTAAATTCGATTGCGACGGTCTGTAGTATATTTTGCAATATATACTAATAAGAGTCTGTAGTAAAAAACGTAATTGTACAGATATATTGCAACTAAGTAAAGTTACATGTGGAAAATGGAAATGACAATAGTAAAAACTTACATGAGCAGCTGTATGCAATGCATATAGGTAAACAAATTAACAGTTACAGTAATAGAGCAGATATTCATGTACAGGTGTGATGGTGTCTATTACAACAGTCGGCAGCTCAGAGTTGTTGAGCTGAAAAAGGAGATAATTTCATCTCATCTAAAAGGACTTATAGGGTATAAGGTTAAAAGGGTATAATAAAATTTCTGAAACATTAAACACAAGAGATATGATTAAGAGCATTATAAGGCTGTTTAAAACTTATGGAACAGCTGCAAGCCTGCCCAAATTTCCAGCAAGAGCACCTAGCTATTTAGTCAGGACAACTACAAATAAAACCCATGCAACACTCCATTCTTGACCACAAGGAACATCAAAAGTCAACTGGAATATTCCAAGAGGAATTTTTTGGGAGACAGTTCTGAGGAAATCAAAGTACAGTGGAACCTCGGTTATCGAACGCCTCCGATAGTGACCAATTCGGATAATGACCAACCATTTCACTAAAAATTTGCTCCGGATAACAATCCAAATTCCGTATAGTGACTGTCACTACATCAGCTACGCCATCAACACGTAACCTGCATCTCAGACCGAGCGTCTCTCGCACTTAATACAGTTTCAATCGATGATCTTTATCTTTACATATTCTAATAATTCAGTGTTTTTCATGCTTTCTTTTAATAGTAACAATAGTAATAGTAAAGTGAAAACACAGCGGCCAACTATTGAACTGAAAAGGTCATGATTTCTACATTTGAACAAGTCATGCGTGTGTCAGATATCACGGCCGAAATACGGCAGGTCGAAGTGGACAACAGACACTGGACAAGTGTTTTCAATCTGAAAGTGACCGAGAAGGGAAGTTACCCCCGATTTTATTATGACATGGATGGGGATAACCTCCCCCACCCATCTATTCACATTGTCACACTGTGGCAATTCCAGAGCCAATACATGCAAATGAGAGATTAACAAGGTTTTGAGAGATTATAAGAGATTAACAGCAGTACCAAATCCCATATCTGGCAGCAGGAGGCAAAATCATTCAAAAAAGTATGTACAGATGCTGTAGTTATAATCTGACAACCTAATCTTTTAAGGTGTGAGAAATTAACTAAACCACACTCATGACTAAAACAGATAACAATAAACTCCCAGTAAAATAAACCAAACTGGGACAAACCAGTTTTGATCAAGTACCCTTTGTACAGATAACACTTCTGAGAAAATAGTCATGAAATCAACATTGTCAATCAATCAACATATTTAAAAACGTGAACCTACAGATTAATTACAAACAATAAAGTTAAGCAGAAAATAATGCCATGGTCTCCAACCACAAATTGCCTCTTCTGACATTTTGACAGTTAACATTCAGCAAGGTGGTCAGTGTGGTGGGCCTTCAAAAAGGCAAGTAAATAAAAAATGCAGCCATTTACAAAAAGAACTGTGTGGTTAATTTGCACAAATTGTCAAAACTACATGCTTTTGTTAACAAAAATGCTGCAGAAAACATCTCCAATAAACTTAATTTTATAGTAGGACTGTGTACAGTGTAGTTCTGTATGGACAGTGTATTCTGATGCAGGAATTTCATAGCACATTCAGGGAACCACAAACAATAAAAATAGATATAATTGGTTACCTCTAAAGCAATGTAGAGTGATGTTGCCTCTTTTTCCTTTTCATCTCTTGTATTTGTAAGGGTTTCCAGTTCTCTCTCAAGAATAGAGTTTGCTAGCTGTAGCTGCTGTTCTTTGTATTGCAATTCTTGATGTTCCTGCTCTAAATGAGCCTGAAACACAAAACGTCACTGACCACCACTACTAATTGAATTACTCATATGTGACAGCATATGATTTAACATGCTTCTGAACAGTATCAAACTCCGTATGATTAAGCATATTGGACATATATTAGGGTTACACCGGATTGTTAAACTGGAAGATACCGGATAGCTGAAGCACCACTTGGCTGGAACCGGAAAGCTGATGCTTGGCTCTATTTTGCAACAGTACCTCATTATAGCAACTATGGAGAATTCAACATAGATGAAAAAGCGCCTTCCAAAACAAACTAATAACTAAACAATGAACAGTAATCACGGTTCACTTTCAGTTGTAACTTCAACTTCCAAAGTTTAGTTTCTTATTGTAACTTTTTTAAAAAGATCTTAATGTTTCTCTAAACAGTCTTTGTTTAGTTTACTTTGTAAAGTTATTTGTTTACTATTAGTAACAAATACCATCAATTGGTTGTCAGCGTGAAATCACTTGTGGAATTCATACTTTTTTATTGTGTACAATATAATAACCTAAATACAAGAATCACTTTTGTCCAAACCGAAAAAGAAAAGAGCAAAAACAAGCAGACAACAATTTCATTGATGTGCAGTTGCACTTGCAAATGAAACCTTATTTGAAAAATGATGTGGCTTTAATATGATGTCATACATATTCGACTGATAGTGATAAATTATCTGGGGAAAACATGTTCATGTTGGTGCATTTCCTGTATAAAACTTTATTTCAGGTCGCCACTTCGTAACAGTGTGTGTATGAGTGTGTATGTGCCGTACTGGCGGTGACAGTGTTGCCAACTTAGCAACTTTGTATATTTACTCTATATTAAAATATTTATACTATATTTATACTAGCAACAAATCGATCAACTTTTTGTGGTGTTATTGGAGACTTTTAGAAACTCGGGGATGAACATACATGCTCTTCAGTTCCTGTCCTCACCGAGCAGCGAGTGCTGTCATGAGTCCCGTCCCACAACACTACATAGTATGGTCACTGTATCCAGTATCGTCCACAGTGTATGCCTTTTTGTAAAAAGCTAAATACCTAGCTAGCTAATCATGTCTCAGTCTAAACTGTTCATTTATACAGGAAGGAGTAGGAATTAAAACCTGACTTCAAAGGCAGGTTGAAGCCGTTTATTGAAGATGATACAAGGACATACTGTCTGGATTGTAAGGCTGATTTCTACGCCAAACTTTGTGATATAAAAATATTTTTAACGTGTTACCTAACAACGTGGCAAACGCTTTATGTAGATGTATGTAATTTATGTAAAAATTATTTATACTAAGCGTTAAAGTTAAGTTATTTTGAGAAGTGACTGCCTATTCCAAAGACAACAGAAATTGTTCATATGTTGAGAGTTCATTTGTAATTTTAACATATTTGTTTTTTACTAACTTTTTTCTCTCCCACAACTTTATTACTTTACAGCTTCAAAAACAAACATTATGTAAATTATGTAATGACTTCATTAAGCGACTTCTAGCAACTTTTAGAACAGCTAATAGCTCAACAATGGCTCACACACATTAACGCAGTTTAGTGTGTGTGTGTGTGAGATCAAATCCTAAAGTACAGAAACAAAATCTATTACATATGTTATTTGTTTATTCGGACCAAAACTCAGTTTAATAGGACCAAACAATGTAAGTGCGTCTTTGTTTGTGGTAATTTTGTTCAGGTGCAGTCCATCAAGAGAACGTGTCAGATCACACTGGATAACTTCAGGCATTGACAATTAAATCTTAAAAACATTTCAACAATTGTATGTGAGGAACTGGGACATTAATTCCTACGAGGATGCCTGGATCCCTGGATGTCGGGTCCTGATCAATGATCATCACTGATTCATTTGACTGTCGATCTTTCCGCTTCGTTTCCGTTATTAAATCTTGTTTAAATTAGTCTGTTTGCATCTGTGTGGCATCTCAAGAGTCTCTAAACTACTATCACAGATTCTTAACACTGAGTACCTAAACATTGTGTTGTAGATCATTTTGACAAATGTATTTTTTAAGTATTTAGTCAGTCACCAATTGTGCAAGTTCTCCTACTTAAAAGAACGAGAAGCCTGTAATTGACATCATAGGTAGACCTCAAAGGCTACAGTCAGTAACACACTATGCTGCTAGGGACTGAAGTATCTGAAGTATGCTAGAGAGCATTTGGATGTTCTGGAAGAATATTGGGATATTGTCAGATGAAACCAAAGTAAAACTGTTTGGAGGAGAGTGACCGTGGAATTGCATCCAAAAAAACACCATACCAACAGTAAAGCATGGGGGTGGCAACATCATGCTTTGGGACTGTTTCCCTGCAAAGGGAACCAGGACGACTGGACCGTGTACATGAATAAATTGGGTATTGTGAATAAATGGGTATTGTGAGATTTTTATTGTAAACCTCCTTTCATCAACAAGGTCATTGAAGATGAAACGTGGCTGGGTTTTGCAGCATGATAGTTAACCCAAGCACACTGCCAGGGCAACAACAAAGCAGTGGCTTCGTAAGAAGCATTTCAAGATCCTGGAGTGGCCTAGCCATTTTCCAGATCTTAACCCAATAGAAAATCTTTGGAGAAAGTTGAAAGTCTGTGTTGCCCGCCGCCCATTCCAAAACATCACTGCTCTAGAGGAGATCTGCATGGAGAAATAGGCCAACATACCAGCAACAATGTGTACCAACCTTGTAAAGACTTACAGAAAACATTTGACCTCTGTCATTGCCAACAAAGGACATATAACAAAGTATTACGATCAACTTTTGTTAAGGTCTAAATACTAATTTTCCACCATTATTTGCAATTTTTTAAAAATCAGACAAGGTAATTTTCCGATTCTTCTTTTCTTATTTTGTCTCTCATAGTTGTCAAATAGCGTTTGACAATATATAAAGTTGCACAATTTGTGACTTACTAAATACTACAGAGGTTGGAAAATGAGACTGAAACATCTAACATTTTAGTGTGGGAAGTTTCTTGGCTAAATTGGACCAGCCTGGTGAACAATCTTCATTAACACTAGAATGACTAAGCTTACGCTTTTTTGCGCAAGGGTCTTGTGTCTCTCAATCCCCCGCTCCCCTGTTGT
>JAOTRQ010065291.1:0-13058 GCA_028565875.1 Hoplisoma paleatum
TGTAACAACACGTGTAGTGTATTACACAGTATTATGATCATTATGGCTTTCCATAGTTGGAGTTCCGATGCAAAGGACACGTGAAGTACCGGGGACATCGGTCCGGTGTTCGGTGATCAGCAAACTCCGTTGTGTACAACTTGCATACAACATTAATCTTTTCATCAGGACGTTTTTTAAAGCTAAAGTCCCTCAGTGGACCAAGAGAAGTGGCTTCGTCGTCCACCGTTGTTGTTTACAGGCGTGCTAGAACACGCGAATACAAAGGTTCCGCCTCCAAGATGCGATTAATTGCGATAAAATTTTTAACGCGTTAAAATCTTTGTAATTAATTAAATTAATTAAATTAAAGTCCCGGCCCTAATATATATATATCAACTTAATCACTGTAGCAAGACACTGGTATACTGATTAGATTGTGTAAACATAATATGGTTTTAATTTTTTTTGAACATACAATTATATATTGATTAATATTCAAAACAATCCACGTTCACAGTTTCCACCACTGTACAACAATCAGGAGGTAAAGGATTTAGCAATGTCCTGGTACCAGATATCACAAGACAACTATTAGAGGTCTTGTGGAGTCCATGTCTCTGTAGGCTTAAGCTGTTTTGAAAGCATCTTAAATGAGAGGCCATAATAGTAGTCGCATCACTGTACATCAGAGCTGCTTCTAATGTTGAAGGAGCATCATCAGCAGTTATTTACAGTTAAAAGTGGAAGAGGGGATTGTGATTCTCAGCTGGTATATTGCTACAGCTGACAGGAAATGCATAAGTATCATATCTAAAGTGAAAAGACAAGAGATGAACAGTACTTAGAGATAAGTCTCTTACAGGAAATGCTCTATCTTTAAACTGCTGACTATTGTTTCTGATTCTAGTCTAAGTCCGTCGGGAAGCTAATGCATTTACTAGATCTAATACATGCTGATGTCTACAAATTGCAATTCCCATTATTAAATATTAAACTTTTGCTCCTTAGCATTATGTGCAGCACATTTAGTAAACATCAAACTTTACCAGAATTCATTACCAGAACTGACTCTTCTGACGACTTAAAATCCAGACTATGTACAAAGAAAGTCACACCCAGGACCGAGCGCCAAAATATACTCATGGTCACTCAGTGCAAGCAACTTATTGTTTTAATGTTTTTGCAACGTAATATGAAACCAAAAAAAATAACACATATAGACAGAAGACCAGCAAGGACTACAGTGACCAGAGAGGAACAGCTCTGATGCTGCTATAAAAGAGTAGTTAGAGAAATGCTTATTTATATATGATTCTAGCCTCTCTGGGGGGTTCGGTGCTAAAGACCATCTCGTCTCCATGAACCAACTGTTGATTGGTTATTCTGCTGCAATACTCAGCAAATTACTTTTCTGTCCACAATGTACATTTTCCAGGACATACTTTATATGAAAATATGTATGGGAAGTGTGAGTGCATTTTTTTTTAAATCTGCTCCCAAAATTAGCAACAGATAGGTTAAACCAGGGGTCACCAACCTTTTTGAAGCTGAGGGCTACTTTTGGGGTAATGCAAAGGGCGACTAGTTCGATACACACTTGTGATGTCACAATAATAATTATATAAATAATTATTTATAATAAATAATTATATATTGTAACGTCCGTGGGTCGTGTGGAAAGGATGAGACGGATGTAAACAAAAGTCCTGTTTTATTAACACCTTCGGATAACTCGCGGTTACATTTCTGTCATCATTTTCCTCGTAGCATCGTCCGGAACATCAGAGCGCCCACATGCGCACACACATCGGTTCACTCCCAAAAACTCTCTTGCTCCCTACACACCTGCACTAGACTCCTCCCTCCCCACGCGAAGTGGAATAACTATAACATGTGAACAGAGCACCTCAAAACATTAAACACATAAACATTAAACCCATAACATTAAGCGATCGCTACAATATATTACTTATATTGTCATTTTCGAATTTACACTAATGCAAGTGTGATTTTATAAATAATAGCGACAAAAAAATTAATGCTGCTCGCTGGTAACTGTCACTGTAATAAGCTATTTTTAGAACAGGGTGGCCTGGTGTCCGCGGGCACCACGTTGGTGACCCCTGGGTTAAACTAATATTTCAACAGTTAAGATGAAGGGGGCACTTATTAAACTTTATTAAAGAAACAAACTGAATGATTTCATTGTAAAATTATGGGAGGTCTAATTGATTTCCTTTCATTATTTTGATACAATTGTTACTAAGGTTGTTGTGTGTTCAGGAAAGTCTGGCAAAATATATCAGAATGTTCAGTAAATCAATCATTGCACAGTGTACCTCCTTTTTAGATAATGTTTGTATGATACATACAAAAATACCAGATTTATAATATCAACATTTAAGATGAATTGTTGCACTAAACATCTGTCATGTTACAGCTGTTTTACAAACATTTTCACATTCCCGAAAACCACCCCCTGTGAAACAATCTAAACGTATCTAGCCTTCTAGTTTGGATGCCTGTCTTTCTTTCAGAACATTTACCAGATGACTGCTGCTGCAGCGTGGGAAAATGTGAATTCATTCTTCACCCTGGCAGGTCTGGCAACCCAAGCTCAGGCACTCGAATATTTCACTGGGCTGCTGCTGACACCCTTCTGTGCCTGATACCATTGACACCAGTTCGCCTGCTGCCATTCAGAGCCACACAGCAAAAGTTAGAAGTCACATGATCACATGTAGGACTGTGACTCGCATAGTTTAATAGCAAATGAAGTAATGTCAAAATATATCAAAACATAATCACATGCTAGCATTTTTGCATATTGTTATGCCTACCTATGGACAGATCAAGTCAGTTAAATAGAAATAAAATATATTTGATTATTTTTAGACTAGATGCCTAATAACAATTATAAACAAGTATATACATTTTTATTTTACAATACAAACCCAAAAAAATTTATGTTTTATCTGCTCTACTTTATTGTATTTACAACTAAACCTCCATTCATGCATTTCAGGCCTGCAACATATCCCCCAAAAAAATGGGATAGTAAAGCTTTTACCACTTGGTTACGCTGGAATTCTTTTTTAGAATGCAAGATGTTTTGGAACAGCAAGTGATAAAGTATTATAATTATTTTGTCCCATTCTTCCTGCAAACAAGCTGTGCAATAGTAACAGCCGTCATTAAAATATTTGTTTGCACCTTGTACTCCGAAAAAATCTAGTTTATCACCTTGCTGCTTTAAAATATAACATATCTGTAAAGTTCAAGTTCAAACACAATACTTTTAAAATACTTGTTTCAGCAATACAAATCCTAGTTAAATCTGGTAGTAGATCTGGAAATGTGCAGTCCCTATCTTGAAGGGAGGAAAGGAGTAAAGATTAGACGGCACATATCGCACAGTGTGTGAGTACGTGTGTAGGGAGTGTTGACTCCATTCCATTTGGACATTCCATTGAAATGACTAGCCATTGACACATGGTAACAATTAAGTATACTATTTTATCAGAAGAAAGAAGCGGACATGCTCACTAAAATGAGGAACTATATATATTGCATCTGTAGGAGTGTTAATTGAAGACGGATGTTTGAGAGAACAACATGCCAAAACTCTAGTGTCTGAATGCTAGTAAGAAAATATTTTTCCATTAGAATTGCATGTTCGACTGTTAGATCAGTTACATTATTTTTTTATTTGGGATATACATAACATAGTCAATCATTTATGAAATAATTGAAGGGATAGGGTACCGTAGATGTATTATTTTCTTACACTTATAGACTTACACTAACAGTAATTTTGGTTAAACGCTAATAATTTTGACAATACTTTTACTATAGATGATATGTATTATAATCACTTAGACCACTTATGGCAATCCAAAGCCCACAAAGCTATTTTGTATGGCCCTGGGAGCTGATATCATAGATAATACACATAAATCTCCTACAATGTCCAGATCTTCGACATCAGTGTTTAACTAAGGCAGGTTTTCAACAAATAGACCTGAGAAAAGGATGTGAAAGTTTGTGCTACAAGAAGAAAAAACAGTATTTTGTGTTATGAGGTCATGTACAGTATGTGGTAAAAAAGTATGGTAAATATATGCATAAAATATAGAATTGCGGTGATGCAGATACTGTTCCACATGGGAACACAGTCTCACACTAAAGGCCATTTTTAACACATGTACTTTTGTTTCTTCAATAGCAAATCACCAAGAAAGAAATAAAAAAAAGTATGTCTTTCATTTTCCTTTTCATTGTTTTATTTCCCTTCGCCTTTACCGGTCTGATTTCCAGATGTGTGGTTTCCCAAACATCTGGAATTGATAGTTTAGTAGAGTGTAAGCAGTGTAACATCACATTGATTTTAATCAACACTGGCATGCAGTGGTATCCAGATCGACTTTTTAAAGATTCTTGGTGTATTTAACAATACAGAATAGTCTATATTGTATAGCAAAATATTTGACTATGCATTGCAAGCCTTTACTACTTTAAAAAAAACATTCACAAACTCATTCTGCTGATGTCAGTTAAGCAGTTAAAGCAGGGGTGTCAAACCAGATGCACAAAGGGCCGGTGTGGCTTCTGGTTTTTATTTCAACCAACCCAGGAGGTCACATGATCAGCTGGTTAACTGAGACCAGTTAATTAAACTAGTGAAATCAGGTGTTTTGATCTGGTTGGAATAAAAACCCACAGCCACACTGGCCCTTTGAGAATCGGTTTGACACCGCTGAGTTAAAGTATTCCATTGAATACTAGTAACATTTCAGCCCTGTGTTACTCCTACTAATCCTGTCCAAAATCTCTCTTCCCCTCCACCCAACTCGCTGTGGGGTTTCTATTTGTAGCACCTGTTGCAAGACGGAGCCCAGAGTTCAGCTGTCTTTGCGTCAATCACCAGTTCAGCGGTCTAATACAGGCGTCTGATGTAAAACAAACCATACATCCTCTATCACATGGAACCATACTTATTTCTGTTTCCAGTCCAGAGGAAACTCTTCTTAATTTGAATGTTTTGCCTCAATTGAACTCTAGAAATCAGATGTGTATTCTGAACAGGCAATGGTTAAGGCACTGCCAAATTGTTTGCTGGGCCTTAATTTTAAATTTGTAAAAAATATCCAGTCACCTTTGTAAGTGACTTGGATAAATTTGTCTGCGAAAATGATGAAAATTTAAATGATTATGATTATATAAATTATTCTGAAATTCTGAGTATTAGATGGCAATTATTTGGTATGAAGAGGGGGGAGTTGTCAGCAGTTGCAAGCAATTAAAAAAGGTTTTATTATTATAATACATTATGCTACAGCTTGATTAAAAATAAATACAATTCAAGGTTTTATGATTAAAAAAAAATACAATCAAGTCGAATTCAGATCAAAGAGTGCAGATCAAGGCCGGTACTACTAATATCTTAACAAAGACTCTATCCAGCTCATCATTAATAATGTTTTTAAGACTTCGCTGTATTCGAACAGTAAAACCCACACAGACAGTTCATGCTAAAAAACCTTGGCCAACAACACTTATCCAACCGCCATAATAAGCTTATCTGTTATGTACATAATTATAATTGGATTGAATGTTACAGTTGTTAAAACAAGGTCCCTACGTGTTTATTGTTTATCTTTATCAAGCCCAGAACTGTCCAATAGAGTTGGGAAATAAAAACCTAATTCATGTGAAATGGTTGAGAACATTATGTTTAATATATGTATATAGGCAGGTTCAAGTGGAACATCATGTTACTGCTTGATTCACTTTTATAATATAAATAATGAATATGGATTTCACATTATACTGGAACAAGCTTCAGGAGAGTTCTGGAAGAACACTGTAGAGTTGCTACTTGCAAATTGGACAACTGCAATCCTGCTGAGCCTGGGACTAATCCTTTTGTACCTTGTGATATAGTTCATTATCAAACTGAAAGTGTCAACTGTGGTCTAAGAATATAACCTCAAGTTTATTCAGCACACTATTCTAATGTAGGATGTATTATGTCAGAAAATTATCTTATTATGCTTGCAATTTATGTGATTACCAGACTGCATCAAGTCTTGCTCTAATGAACACTTTAACTAATTGAGAATTGATCAGGTGGGCCTAAGGCTGCCATGTCTTTGCCAAGCTTACTGCTTTAATTTTGAATATCATGGATTGGCTCATGTCTTACCATATAGCCAGACTGCTTATTATTTCATGGCTAAGATGTAGGCACAGTTAGGAAAACAAAAGGTGTCATTTTCTTGTAAAGATTCGATGATAATACCATATGATTCAGTATCATGCTGTTTAGATATTTTAGTGTATATCAGAAGTACTTGTGTGCACCATAAAAAACTTTCCTTGCTTTAACCAAAACCAAACCAGATGCCCTTATCGTCTCATGGAACCTCATCTTAACTTGTCATAGAAGCAAAGGAATGAGACACATTTGAAATAACTATGTTTCCTTGATTGACCAAGGGCTATTGTGCTAAAACTATAACCCGGGTGTTGAAACGGTCAGATGTCAGTCAGGTGTAATTGTATCTTTTGCAACTGGGAAAAATGATAACCTAGGAATAAAATGTTTGTGCACACCAACCTGTAGATTGATGTGCATGATTGTGAAGCTGTAAAACGGATTAAGGCATCATAAAACTGCAACTGCTCTTTACAGCTGTCTGAAATGCTAAGCAGCACTTCTTCAAGGTAGATATAAATAAAAGTAGAGGTGAAAATATCTTCTCGCTTTGCATTTTAAGTGTAGTCTTTTTCTCAAATGTAGGCTATGTTTAAATTACAGCAAGTTTTATTAACTCCAGTGTTAAACTGATATTGGCATCACTGCCTCGTTCCTTGGGATCCCAGAGATCATCTACGTTTTCTCATTCGAGCATTTGAACTTCCATGTGTCCCTTTTTGTGTGTGTTTGTTTGATAATATTTTGGCGATACTGTAACTGATTACAATCTTGTCAATAAAGCACACTAAACGGAATTCAGTGAAATATAAACATATTTCTTGTTTGTAGTTTTACATCATTAGTAAAAATCATGTGGTCATGATTAGCACACAGTTAAGTGGAATTGTTACTAGAGCACAACAATGTAGCATGTTTGGCCCTTTGCCGAATTTTAATTGTAGTTGTTATATGTCAATGATGTCACTTTAATTTCAGTATTTATTAAGACTGTTTTGACTCACTGAAAGCTCTGAAACCATCTTCAATGCCAAATGAACGAGCTTATATGCTATTAAGTTTTGTGAAACATTTGTTTGTTTGGCATTGCATAACAATAACATTACAATACTGTGCACTGTCACTTCTATATTTTCTCCTTTGCCCAGATGTTTCTATTCAGTTCGTCAACAGATGTGGTATTCAGTATAATAGCATTTGTCCTTGGATCTGAAAATTGTTGCTTTAAGCCCAGAAAACTTAACCTCATTGAATACTGAAGATCTTACAAACTGAACTGGAGAGATTTTTCAGTCCAACGGTCAATGCTGAATATTTGCAAACAGATATTTACTCAGTATAGGTCTGGCGCCTGTAAAAGAGGCGGTAGGTTCACACATAGTAACATGTGATACTTTATATGCTTGTACTGCTCTAAGTGTGACTTCATCTTTAGCTAGTAGAAAAGTGATCAGGGATGGTGTGCACGTTAAACGGGGCTCTGTAACGATGGTGTGATTTACAATCAGGGAAATGGATACATGTTTACATTTTTAGCATTTAGCAGACGCCTTTATCCAAAGCAACTTATATTACAGTACACAGTCTGACCATTGAATGTCTGGGCCTTGATCAAAGCCAATAGCAGCAGCCTTGCAGTGATGAGGTTTGAACCGGTGTCTTTTGGATTACTAGTCCTGTACTCTAACCACTAATACATATATAATACCTATGTTATAATACAGATGATCTGGAAATGCATGTTACAGATAATGAAATTCTGCTGGGATAATGATCACCATTGCCAGTTCGTTAAGCCTTAATATTTTAATGTGACACTAGTGTGTAGAACATTGTTAATTATTCTTTAACAAAATATAAAATATATTTTAATGACAAAGCAGAAAGTGTTCGGTTGCAGTAAAAACTAAAGAAAAGGACCAAGTGAAGGACACCTATCGCTGCTAATTATGATAGACAATGTAAGATTGTAATAAAAAAATGGGTTTGTTTTGGAGCTACAGTATGTAATCATAAACACAGTAAACATTGCGCCCATGCACATTTCTTCAGGAGATAATCTCATTAGACGCCACAAGTGGCAAAGCTAGACTTGTAGATCTATACAAGACCAAAATAACCTAGTGTGCCATCATAGCACAACACAGCATCATTTGGTATTGTTATAAAATCTTTATCAAATCATTTTTTTCCTATAAAAGACAGAAAGGCATGAACCAAACAACCATATGTGCTCAAATAATGGCCATGAATAAACTAGCATAAGGTTCTGTTGTTATGTCATATAATATCCCAAACCATAACATGGGTCTTCTGGAAAAGCCAATGATAACACCTAATATAATCACTTCTATCTGGTATGTTTATCATGGTCTGAGTCTGCTGACCTATATTTTCTGCCTGCACACTATGGCCACTTCTGTCAAACATCTGTTCCAAATTACTGAACATCCCTATACACTACTTTGTCTGTTAAACTATTTTGCCTCTCCATTCCCTCATCATTCATGTCCTGAATTGGATTGAAAATGTAGATCAATCAAAAAAACCTTTCTTTCTGGTTCTGGCAATAAGTTTGGACAAAAAAACGGACTCACAATTGTCGTTCAAAAATGTAAAATCTTACATTTTTTCATTCCGACTCTGGTCAGAGGTCTGTGTAAAGTACTGGACTCGTGAAACCATGACTTAATTGACCTTGCTTTGTGCACCATATTGTATATGAAGATGCTGAATGTAATATGAACTCGATATGCTTTCCTATGAGTTCAATTTCATCCTAACCAAAAATATAAATCAAACAACCACTCAAAAAACTATTTAATTCACATTTGACACTAAAATACCAAGACTATATGCCATATAAAGTAAATTATAATAACAACTTTTATAAATAAATAATCATTAAGTCATAGCTGTGCTAATAGCCATCCTGACAACATTACAACTAAAATCGTGGATGGCACCACTCTAATTGGGCTTCTTTCTGATAGTGTTGAAACAGCACACATGGAGGATGGTGCTCAGACAACAATTTGGTCATCAAAGCCTCCAAAACTAAAGAAATTATTGTAGATTAGAGCAGAAATTAACAGCCAATATGGATTAATGAGAAGTGTGTGGAGAAGGTATCTTGTTTTAAGTTCCAAGTGGTGCATATGGATTCACACATCCACTGGAAATCCAACACATCAGCAGTCAGGGGCAAAGCACTTTCGCCACTTCTTAAGGATCCTCAGGAGGCCCCATCTCCTCAAGAAGGAACTGTTGACTGTTTTCTATCTATCGCTGGTCCGTGGAGACTTGGCTGACATATTGCATCACTGTGTGATTCTCCAGTTGCACCATGGAACACAGGAAGAACTTACAAAGGGTCATCAACACAAGCCAGAAAATCATTGGACACCATCTATCATATCGTACCCTATACACATCGTATTATAAAAGACATTATGCGGCCATGTTACCGAATGTCTGAACTGGTGCCACCTGGCAGACGTTACAGACAAATGAAAAGGCATTAAGGTCATAGCTCTGTTAAACAATAACATGTGAGCGATAGGGTCTTGCGTAATTTGCAATGTCAACACGGTTCAATTAACATTTCAGTTTGGACCAATGCAATTTAAAACTGTATAAAAATTACTAGTGTTTTAATTTTGTGACGGTAAATTTGTATGTTTACATTTACATTGTTACATTTTAGTTTATCTTATTTAATTTGTTGTTTCTGCTCTTTTTGTAAGCCAACCAAATACACGTGTACAATGACAATGTGCAATGACAATAAAGTTCATTCATATTAATCATTTTATAATTAGCATAAATAACACACAAAAGAAAAAAGTAGAATATGTTGGTATGTTATGTTTATTAGCAAAGTTACGTAAGTGCAAAATAACAACTAGGACTAACAATTCCATCTGTCAGTGTAAAAATTACTAAATGCACCTTATGACTACAATAGGAAGCTTAATTTTCTTTTCTTCACTCTACCACCAACATGAACCAAGACAAATATGTTTCTTTGTTTATTATTTATTCAAAGCTCAAATAGACTTCCTACAAATGCTGACATTCAAAATACAACTTCTCAAGTGTGCTATCTGCCTGTCAGGCACCTACATACAAACATGTTTGACTGTATCTTTTCAGGGTACTTTTTATACAAAATGTATTTTATGTTGTTGAAACTAGAAGTCAACACGTTATTGAGTTCCTTTGCCTGTTATAATAACACAAACACAATAGACACTGAGAAAAGAGGTCAGCACATAAGTATTCAATAAACATTAATAAATAAAAACACCATAATTGATTTTCCAACTCTCCACCCGTTATCCTGAAAGAGATTATGAAATGATCAAAGATCAATTCTCACTTGCAGAGCTGCAGAGGTCGTTTCCAGACCAGCATTACATGTCTGGTTAAAATGAAACCGAATCGTCATAAAAGTGAGGACAGTGTTGTGGTGGATTCAGAAAACACTTCCTTCAGCACTGGATGTAATCACTCGGTTTTTTTTTTACTAAGTCCAGCTGTGTAAAATCTTTGTGTGTGTTTTAGGACAAAGTGGGTCTGCCCAATAATTCACTACATCATGTGTAAGTCATGCACGACACGAAACTCATGGTTTTGTTGCCCAATGCTGCTTTCAGCTAAGTCATTGTTTTCATGTCTAAAACTGCAACTACAAAAAAGATTTCTTAAACTAAACTATTATAAGTATGTTATTAAACAGTATATACTCAAGATGGTGCATTTATGATTGGAAACATATTATCACATCAAGTTTTGTTCGTAAATGTGATACATTTAAAGTAAACTACGTTGTATAAATAAACAGAAACCCCCATTTTTGGAATAACTGAGTTTCACAAAACATAGTAAAAAGAAAAATCTGTAATTCATTAGCTCTCTTCAAGCTTTGTTTAACTGTCAAATGTAGAAAGAAACTAGTTTCAGTCTTAGCCAGTGTACAACTGAGCCAGGAATTACTGTTGAATGTACATGACCTGTATGCTCTGAATGCAACAATCCAAACGTAACTACAATACATCAAGAAACTCCATTTCGCATAAAGAAAAGAGTACATCAGTTCTCGTTAACGTGAAAGTTCCTCTCAGTTCTCTGAGCCTAAGCTCAATTTACTCCAGCACAATGTTTCTTGCTTACAGATAAAATCATTGTCATACCTATGGGGTGAACATGATTAGATTGTTTTGGGCACCGGAATAAGAATTTATTCCACTGTTCTAGAAAATTCTGTACACAAATGTATATTTGCTGTATTGTTAAGGATTTTTCTCAAGCAACCACAGTAATACTGAGCAAAAGTACATGTCAGTTGCAAAGTGCTTTTACAAGGATTCATCAGTTCCAGTTTAATGTCCAACACAATCATGGGAATTATTGTATTTCTGATTTAACAAACAAAGAGCAAATCTATTATAACAGAAATCTGGACTGGGTTCCTATGTTTTGCGAGATTTCCTGACTTGTCACAAAATTACAGATGATAAACTTTGTGCAAGGTACTTACACACATTGGACTGGTTACAATCAGTGCTTAAAGTGTATAAAGATATTCTCTGTACAGATTTAACCTCTATATATGATATTTTGACTACTACATGCTACTTTTTCACCACTGTGCTACAGAAATCATTATAATACATGCCTATATAGTAATTATACATATGTTTAGTTTATTAGCCTTGTATTTGAGCTAATACAAAATATATAAATGTGAATTAAATTGTGGATTTTCCCCTGCACTACAACAATTAATCATAATGATATAGTAAACTAAATATGATATCCTACATGCATAGTACACATTACTATGATGTTAATTATAAACTGATTGTCATTCCCTGCAACAATAAATATGGTCCACTTGATTTTAGACAAATAAACTGTTCCATTCATAAATATAAATATAATCAAGATTTTTGCTGATCAATGGTACATGACATATATATTATTATCAGGCAGTATATTAAAATAAACCAATGACCATTGACGAAGAAAAAAAAACCATGCACCTACTGCTGTGTATCATGATTTATAAGTATATAGTAGAGAACTGAGATAACGATTAACCATTTAAAATGCATGGCTTAATTCACTTAAGGATTTATGTGATTTAAGGTAATTTTTGTAATTCCCAGTAGACCTTCCTGCATGTCTTTGGACTTGTGGCTGTTCAACTTGAACTCCTGGATGAAACCCAAACAGATACAGGAGAACGCTGTGATGAATTGTGCCGCCTGGTGTATCAATAATAAATAAATAAATGCATTACATCAGACGTTTATAAATAATATAAAAATATTATTCAGTTAATGCAATGGTGAGGTCAAAGCTACAATGAACTGCTGGAAATATGCCAACATTCAGATGCATTCTGGGTGCATTTCCGAGTGTAAAAGCGTATGTTTACCACCTTAACACACCAGAAACAAGTTGTTATCAAGGCTGAAATTTCTTTCGGATAAGTCACGCCTGCACTTTCCATGAAAGATGTATTAAGATCAGATATTTGCGGTGTAATAAATCAGTTATACATAATCATATATTGATTCATTCATCATTAGGAACTTCATTTAGGAATCTCGAAACACTGAGCACGATGGCTAAAAATGTCATGTCAAATGTAAAAATGCATTACACACTTACTAACAACTAAAGACAGTTAGGCCCCACAGGACACAGACAGTAACCAGGTCTCAGGGACCATTCAGCATTGCCACACAACAACCACCTATCATTATGAGCCAGTAGATCAGGGGTCACCAACGTGGTGCCCGCGGGCACCAGGTCGCCCGCGAGGACCTCATGAGTCGCCCGCGGGCCT
>JAOTRQ010065301.1:0-13057 GCA_028565875.1 Hoplisoma paleatum
ACACACGCACACACACACACACACACACACACACACACACACACACACACACACACACACACACACACACACACATTTACATTAAATAAAACTATGTATAAAACTTACAGAAGTGATAGGAAAAATAAAAAACATGTATGCTGCCATCCAAAAACATAAGACAGACAAACGAATATGTTTCTTCTATATCGTAGTACCATATTTTAAACACAATCTTATTGGTATTGTCTTAATAACAGTATAAGTTGAACTTACTTAATATAATATATTACATTATATTGCATTATTCTCAACTGTAAAAATAAGTTACATACTTAAAAGCCACTTCAGTTTTTTTAAGTTTCAATTCTGAATATACCAAATATTTTTATAATTAGCATTTTATTATAATACTACAGCATATACATGTTTAGTGTGATTATTCTACAATATTATTACAATAGTGGTTGTAAAAGACTGTAATTAAAGGTTTAACTGGTATATTAATTGTATTATTTAATTTACATGAAACCGTCATTGATGTAAAGCATCTCAAAGTTATTATTAAAATCTTATGTATTAAAATCTTATGTACATCTATCTAAAAAATCTCCACCTGCAAGCATGATTTTTTTCCAAATCAAATATTCATGCATTAAAACCCATAAAAATATATTTTTAACTATTCAATTTTGAATATTTAAAATCAGTAGAAAAAATGTTTTACAAGAGGAAAAAAGATAGGGACTAATCATGTGACCAAAATAAACAATGTCAGAGAAATGTGAAAAGCAAATCAGAGAGTTTGGTGTGAAAAGTTGGTCAAAAGCACAACATAAAATTTGACATCCACCTGTATTTTAATGTACAGAAAATGTAATTTGAGTGTGCATTAATGAAACATGCTAAATGTATACATTGATGAGAGGATGAGTAAATTTAAAGGGGAAATTATGTTATTACCGTCAATGCATACCATTGGTCTTACCACAGAGGAGGTAGCGGCGAAGGACAGGTCAGCTGGCTTTAAAACAAGGTATACAGATCAAAGCTATTGCATTGATCTCTCATTACAGAATTATCACAAAATGATTTATGTACACGGACTATAAGAATTTTACATTGAAAACACTTTTGTCGAAGTGTCATTGATGAACACTTTTTGGAGTTTTGAAAATACTGAATAACAAGGAAGTACACAAAATAACAAGAGAGTACACATTTCTGAGTTGCTTGTAAAAAACAAAGATAAGCAAACTGAGTTTGTGTTTGTAATATTTTAAAATATATATTTTTACCTTTTCAGAAATGATAACAATACAATGATTATATCAGTGGATATTGATGAGAGTTTTAACGTATTTAAGACACGGGCAAAATAATAATACTTTAATGTATTTACTGCATTGTACTACTAGAGGTGTGTTCTTTACATGGATGATCCATTAAGAAGTTTGAGTTAACCTAAACTAATTAAAAGTTTTGACACTGGTTTAGTCTTTTCTACACTGCTGGCAGTTAAATTCTGCATTATTTATAAAATACTTTTGCTACATTGTATGGATCTTTAGTAGGTGAGTGAGCTTATCAAGCACTACAACCCAGCACATTCACGTTCACTTTTAATATGCAGGGTTGTTTCCTAGAATTGAAAAGATCACAGCTGGTGGAAGTGGCTTATATAAAGCTTAGAAAGCTGGGAATCTTGGGAATCATCTCCCTGCTTCAGTTTGAAATTTGGTCACAGTCTCAACATTCATATTTGGGGTCTGAGCAATCTGGTGTGCTCATGCTTGTCAGTCTTTCTGGCAATGCACATTTGCTTCTGGATGCCTTTGATTTCCTTTGATGACCTCGATTGTACGCCCTAAACATAGAAAAATGCACAAAGCTTGGGAGTTCTTGGTCATATAAACGTATGGTTATTAGAGATCACAACCGATATGCTAGATTGAATAATGCAGCACTTTTAAGATACGATGATATAGGTTATGCTAGTTATACCCCTTATGCAAATAACAGTATTTGTTTGAATGCTTTGCGTAAATCCTGTTTATTTACAGTATTATCTAGACCTCCCAAGAAGGATGGGTCTCTGCTGAGTCTGGTTCCTATCAAGGTTTCTTTCTGTATTTTTGGAGCAGTTATCCTTGCTACAGTCTCCCACAGCATGCTCAACATCACCGTCTGATGATCCTAAACTCTGTAAAACTGCTTCATGACAATGTCTATTATAAAATGTATATAAAATAATATTTACTTGACTGAACTATATAATGCTTAACAATATTATTTAAATTATATAATAACAATATCAAATATTGTTTAAAAAAAAAAACTCAAGACAACCATGTAAGGAGAAACACAGTACAAAATTCACAGTAGACAATAAATAAACTGGACCTGTGGGAAATATAATAGCTAACAGAAAAAGAACAACAATATGTCATATCTAAACTGAAAGTGTTACAGTACATTATTGTTAGTCACCAAGTACACTACTGTTAATGTATACCATTACTTGATATACATTCATGTGAGAATTTAAAACCTTTGTTTTTTTGAGCATATTTAAACAAATATTTAAGCTTAATTAAAACAACACTGAAGAATTGAGCTTATACAATGAAACTATATAAAATATAACAAAAGAATAGAACTTTTTAAAAAGTTGTACATCACAACGAACAAAAAATGTGAAATATCTTGTGAAGAAAAATTGTGTTAACAAATGATATTTGGCTGAATTAACCTCAATTGTAGAGGTAAATGTAATCATACAAAACTTTACTGCAGATAAAGTACTATACATGCATACTATACGTACGGGTATGTCTACTGATCTCGTGTGCCCACAATAGGGTTTTATATGAATACATTTTAAAACAATCTATCTCTCTTACATTACGAATAAAGTGAAATGTTCATGTAGTAAAGAATGCATCACCGAGGCAGGTTAATGCTTGCTAAAAATGCAGATAAAATACATACACACATAGCTAAAATGTTTTGATGTCATAAAGTGTAATAGCTGTATTTATTATTTGATTATCTAATTAAATAAGCTCTTTCTCTCAGTACTGTTAAATATCCATATGTTTAACAAGGTTTCCATGGGTGAATAAAAATAAGTCTAATTAAATAAGATAGTGGTGTACTTACATTTATTTCACTTAGAATGACGTCTATTATGCTGCCAATTACGATGAGAAAGTCAAAAACATTCCAGGGGTCACTAAAATAACCCTAAACAGGAAGAGGAGTTAGGTAAATATGCATGGAAAATCATGTGTGTATATATATACACACACACACACACACACACACACACACACACACACACACACACACACACACACACACAATTGATAATTATGGGTCTTCTTTGCTTAACCAACAGTAACAGCTTGGCAGCAGTGGGTCTTGTTCTGTACTTTAAACACTAAAGCAGCAACAGACAATACCATCTGATAAATTCTGTTTTTTGGTACATTTTGGGTAACCACACCTTGGTAAAGCACCACAGGTTGAAAAGTCACGAAAACCATTGTACCGTAAAATACCTTTGCATAGCTAATGACCATTTTGGTAACTTGTGTAAGAATCTCCGCCAAAGTGTTTATGGGGCTAAGCAAGACTGAGCATGCTCAGTGTAGTTTCTCGTTCCAAATCTGGAGCACTCGTTACTGCATTACATGGTAGAACACAGACCGTGCCCCAGTTCTGTCTGTCTAATCTATCTATCTAATCTAATCTATATATCTAATCTATCTGTCTCTCTGTAGATCTGTCTGTCTGTCTGTCTTGTCTGTGTGAGACGGAGCGAAACTCAGAATGCAGCTCTCTAAATATTATCTTTAGCCTCCATTTCTGTATCCTGCCTTCCTGCTGACCCAATGAAACCGTCTTCCACTTTTGTTCAGACGAACACATAAAGCTGAAAAATTTAAGGGCCTAAGAATAGCAACCTGACCTGGCTCAAACCAGCACAACTAATTGGTGAAGGGGGGGGGGGTCATACACTACACCAGGGGGAATCACAGATCAGGAGGAAATATCTGGTGAAATTACAGTTGGTCTCAACTACATTTTGCCATGAAAACAAATGTGACAAGGAGTTCAGTGAAGCTACAGCCATAAGCAATAAAATTAAAGTTATATTATTTGTTATTTCAATATAATATATATTATATTGAAGTTTATATTACTTTCCATAAAAAAATCATCAATTTACTTAGCTTAGCTGCTTGAATCTCAATTGCATTCGAAATGGGTCCCAGATTTACTGGCTACAACACAACTTGCAGGTGGTCAGTAAAGCTACAACCATAAGCAATAATCAATTGAAGTTGTTTGTGCGCTGATGTGGAGCGTAAAGCAAAGAGGAAGGGTTTAGCAACACAACCAGCAGTGATCATTTTTCTCATCTGTAATGAGTTGTAGGTTAAGCTTTGAAAAAACAGTGAAGCGTTTGTATATTTTATTTATGCATGTACGATAAGATAACTAGTAATACCATAATAATTAAGTGTATGTCAAGTGTGTTATAAAAACAATGTCATGCCCCCTTCCAAATTTTATAATCTCCATCTGGTTTCAAAAACCAATTTTTTTCGGGTCTAATTGGCTGTAGTTTGAGACTGGAGATGTGAAATTGTCTCGTAGATACACAGTTCCCCATAGTACTATGGGTTGGAGAAAGACCTGGCATCATACTCCATAAAAACTTTGGGGGGCTCGGTGGAGGTCCGCAGAGCACCCAAGGTTTGGATATGACTGAAAACGGGTAAAAATTAATTTTCGGTTATGTTTTTGGTTATGATTATAGTTTGCTTAAAGACCAAAAGCCCTACACAAGCCAAAAACAGAAGGGTGTTATATTTACTGAATAACTTGGTTAGTGAGCTAAAACCATCTTTGCTTAATTGGCTTATTTAGAAGGAAAGAATAGCTGTACTTAAATGACATTTTTATTTTACCATATCAATAATATGATAGTTTTCTTGTCCTATGCTTGCTCATTCTGTTTTTGTTAGGCACAAAAGAACTGAATGTGGTGGTAGTATATTAAGGCAGAAGTGATGTTAAACATTAACTAGAGAGTCAACAAAATTGTTTGATTACTGCTGCTGGTTATAAAGGTCATCCGTAGCATTTTGTCAAGTAATCTATTTTAATGGTCTATTTCAAAAAGGTGTTTGGCATCAAAATGACCACATGTTTGGTGGCAGCTGTGACCTAGTGGTTAGAGAATCTGGCTTGTGATCAGGAAGTTGCCAACACCTAACACCTAATAGGGATGCACACTGCGCTGGGCACATGTGCTTGGTACTGCCTCCTAGTATGTGTCCACTAGTATGTACAGATTGGATAAAACACAGAGGAATAATTCCTGTGTGTGTAAAAAGTACAGTTCTAACTAAAATTCTAAACTGCAAATTTACTATAAAAGTAAATAACATAAAATCTTTTAATGTGACAATATCATCTCTAAAGAACATTTGCCGAAGGGAGGGTGTGGTCCGCATAAAACCATTTAAATCAATAAAGCGGCTCATGATCCGCTGTGGTGAGTCGTTAAAGGAGCAGCTGAAAAAAAATCATAATACAGAGAGAACCTTTGAGAAGAACCAGATTCAGCAGGGACGCATCATGGCCTGGAGAACATTTTAAATACATTTGTAGACTTGATCTCTGGTTAGTTAAACTGAGCAAGTAAATAAGTAAGTTGGTTTTAAGGATGGGTAGAGGAGGTTCAGTGGAAGTAAGAACATGACTTACTCGGCTTGTGTCTCAATCAAATCAAATTTCCCCATTAAAATGAATTGAAATGTTATTAGATAATATTAAAAGATTATATTAGATTATATAAAAAATAAAATACAGTATAATAAATAGTATACATAATTAAAGATAATATAAGGAAATTATCTGGATTTATTTATCTTGAAGTTGCTAGCAATTTGGGCTCCATTATTTAACTTTACTTACTTCACACTTATTGCTAAATTTAATTAGACATTGTTACACTTTATTGCTAAACTTAATTGCTACTTTTTAATTTATTGTTTCGCACGGACTTGAATGCTCGCTGGGCCATCTAATGGCGGGTGGCACAATATTGAGCGAAATTGTCTCACTGTAGCCTGTATGAAGGCTATTGGTTGGTTGGTTAGGGATTCACTGTATTGAGATTTCCAACCCACTAAATGACTAAGCAAACATACAGGAAACTAAATTTCATTCTTGGTTGTTGGCGTGTAAGAAATGTGAAAAACCTTTGAACTTAATTGAACTTTTATTTGTTCAAAATAGTGTTTTTACCTGTTGGTCAGAACGATGATGACATTTTCGACTGCAATGTATCTTGAGATTTTAGGCTTATTTTTTACCCCCACTTCACCAACATTTCTCTTTTTGCCATTTTAATGGTCCTTTTGTTTCTGGCCTAGATTCCTTTCTAGCATGGCACCACAATTTCTAGCTGTAGTTCTTCTGCCAGTGCAACTTGTCAGCATGCCTCCATATTCTGTGGGCTAACCTGCTTTAAGATCTGCCTGCTCTCCAACGGATAGGAATACGAAGATATATGCTATATTTGAATCCTTAATGGCACTTTAATCCTTAAAGTGAGCAAAAAACTCCAAAAAGACTACAAATCAGTGCATGAATAACAGACTTATGCCAGCAAATTTGTTGGTATTATGTTGATATTAGCCTTATTGTCTAAAGATCGAGTTGAATCGGAGTCACTGACTGGATTTTGTGATTAACAGACACATTTGATAAATTCTGAAGGATGAAGGGTCAGATGTGGATTTACTTAGCAACAGTGTGGTTCATCGACTGTGTGGTTCATGAACCTGGTTCATCTGGTAAGAGTCGAAATTACAAAGTGGTATGCTCGTCATACTTGTTAGGGTTGATTCTTCTGTGTGTGTGGAGGATGGGTGTTGTGGTAGATGAGTGCACACAAAGATATCCATCAAATTGGGAGTAACATGCCAAAAATATGATTTATTACTATAATTACAATAAGAATGATAACTTTGTTATGGTGTCCTAGGATGGGTAATATACAGTTGTTGTTGTTTGTCGTGATTATATTACTGTCCATAAAAAATCATCAATTTACTTAGCTTAGCTGCTAGAATCTCAATTGCATTCGAAATTGGCCCCATTAAAAAAAGATTTAGTGGCTACAACACAACTTGCAGGTGGTTTTAAGTATCAATATTGTATTCTGTTAATTATGATTAAGGATGTAACAGTTCACCAAAAAAATGAATAATAATAATTGATAATCGTTTTACTTGGGGCACCGATTTGAATCAGTGATTCAATTAAGAATCCTGCATTTTTGACATGGTTTGTAAATACTTCAGGTAATAAATGGCATTAATTGTTTAGATAAATTAAACATCTCACAGCTATTTATTTGACTTATCTTCTTATTTCTAAAGACAAATAATTAGACTAGTCATCATTTGTCTTCATGATGTTTTAAGAAATGATAGGAAATGTTATCGCATCACAAAATGAATGTGTTGTATTGTTACATCCTTATTTATATATAAATAAACAACATTTTAATTCTAAAATTATTTTATCAGGGAAAGTAATGACTGAAATGGATTTTGCCGAGATTTTGCTGGCTGCTCAACAGTGGTGAATAACGGATAGCAGTGCATGACCCACTGTGCATGATACTTCTTCCTGAAAGTGACGTCACTCTTTTCAGATATCTGATTTGTTTTGTGTCTTTACGTTTAGTCCTGAGTGTGTTGTGTTGTGCATTTTTCCCTCAAGAAGGATGGGCCCTGATGAGTCTGGTTCCTTTCAAGGTTTCTTCCTATTTTTTGAGGGAGTTTTTCCTTGCCACAGTGGCCCTCGGCTTGCTCAACAGGGGTTTCTGTTTGTCCTGTTTTTTGTAAAGTTGCTTTGAGACAATGTCTATTGGAAAAAGCGCTAAATAAATAAAGTTGACTTGACTCGTGTTGGAACATGTAACTTCTGTACTCACTGTGTGTGTTTGTAATGTCACTCTTGTGGGTGTATTTCTCAGGCATTCTGCTATATTTGTGGGAGAGTGTGGATCTCAGGAGGGTTTCCTGACCTCTGGCTGACCTCTGCATGTCATGTTTTCATAGCCATTTATTGCCTAGATTACACCAGTGGAGCCATAATTGTTGCAGCTTTTTGGTCAGGAACTCCTAAAGATTCAGCTGATCGCTGATGCTTTGAAGGTGGATGATGGGAATCGAGATAACACATTCTTGCCAAACTTGTGCAACACTTTTCATCCTGGCCGTGCTAACAGTTGGAAACAATGAGGTGTAAAAACTCCTGATAATGGAGTTCAGATGTTTCAGTTCAGATGTTTCAGTCGTTTCTGTTGCACACAACTCGGACGGTTGATGGTTCAAGTCTCACCACGTCCCAAGTGGTCAGTGTGGGTCATTGATCCTGAGTCGCTTGTATTGTAATTGGCTAAAGTTTATTATAGTCACTTTAGATAAAGATGTAACAAAATGCTTTGGATGTAATTATCCTTCTGACGTCTGACTAGCAACAGATTAGGGAATGTAGTTTCCTGTCCTTGTGAACAAAGCAAATACAGTAAAGACAACTTTGATTTTGGGGTGGATGAATGCTAGAAGCCTGCACAGAACCCTGACTTCATCTGTACTTAACATCTTTGAAATAAACAAACAAATGGGCAACAAAGACTTCCTTACAGACACAAAGCTATAAACTAGAATTACAATAAAAAGAGTGCAAATAGTAATAACAAAACTGGTGACATTTACAATAAAGATAGTACAGAACATTTGTTGTGTGTCTGCGCATACATGCATGGGTGTGCGCTTGTGTGTGTGTGACACTACAATACACTGGCTTGTTGCATCCTAGTGGCCAGTTGACCAAGTGACAACACTGAGATTTGATTACATTTCTCCACTTGGGCGCCTTGTGTCTACATACTGTCTCTCTCCTCAAGACAATCATTCAGTGTTTAAAATTTGCGTTCTTCAAAAAGTTTTGCCCTCTTTTTTGTTAGGAATTAAAAAAATATATTTGAATCACTTTTCTACGTAACCCCTTTTTTGTTGTTAATTTTCCCCAGCATTTTACCATTTTAATCCTATAAGTAAAATATTTTTGGGGTAAGTGCGTAGCCACTGACACTCTAATATCTCTCTCAGACCTGACCAATTGCTATACATTATGACGCTCTATGAAGTATTCCCCCCCCCCACCCCCATCCAAATCATTGAATTCCACTGTTCCACAATCACTCCCATGACCACGGGTGTATGAAACCCATCACCTAGCCATGCAGACGGCTTCTTCAACCGAATGGATTGGTCTCAGGAGTCAAACAGCGCACTTACATAAGTGCAATAATTTAGTGTGTAATACGTACTGAGCACTTCTTAGTGTTGTCTCAAACAAAACACGAGACCTCAGGGAATTGACAGACTAGTTCGCCAAAAAATCTGGCAGCTTTTGTTTATATAATTATTTTTCATGCTTTTACTTTGCTTTTGCTTACCTCTACTAATGATTTATTTCATTACCGCTACTTAAATTCATACAAAGCAGTTGCCTCCATTTGACAACTTTTTGAAGGTCAGTCTTTAAATGGCGTCCGTTTAGAGCGCATGGTGTCCATCATTTCACACTGTATTAATTGGCTGTTCGAAGTTCTCAATCCGAGTACTTTCAGTGCACTTCGTTATATTGTGTTTTTCGGACACGCTAAAACATACTGCTCCAAGTGTGCAAGTTCATTATTATGCCTCGTTTGGCATTTCAGATCCTTTACCTAAGTTAGCAAAACCTTTTGTCCGTTTTGTCTTTTACTTGACTGGGTGGGTCCTGTCTTTTCCTTCCTGCGATTAGCTGGAGCCATCTCTCCCTCCAAGTGGCCATTTAAGATCAGACAACCACAGAAACCCAATAATTACATCCACTTCCTCAGCCTAGACTTTCATCTCACATAGAGGCTCTGTGTTCTGGACGGAGATCAAGACCAGTGTTGATTCATCCTCGGTACACCAAGAAGAGCTAGAAATGACTACTAACTCATGACCATATGACTCGGCTATGTGTCATTCTTCTTCTTCCACTCTCTGTTAAAGTAAAGCGGCGTAGCAAAGTGACGTATTTTTCCCCCTCTGAGACTCGATGATGGAGACATTCCAGGCATTCTTGCTGTGTGTGTCTTCAGGGCCATTTCCCCTGGGAAAGTGTGGTAATGCATACCTGTGTTGATTTGTTCACACTGTTCGAGAGCCAAACTAATCTCTGTCACGGTGCTTCCCACTGTTTGGACTTGTTCTGGCTGCAGGAAACCTTTCATATTCATAGTTTCTACTTCAACTGAAGATATTCTCTTGAGCAGTGGTGTCGAAACCTTTTGCAAAGAGGGCAGATTTGGTGAGATGAAAATCTGGTGGGGCCGAACATTCAGTCAGAAATTAATTGAATAATTAACATGAAACTATTGAAATAAATTATTTTGCTCTTAAACGATGCCGTACTTTAGTGGCTCCAGTGATGGTCATGGACAGATTTACACAGAACAAAAGTTAAAAGGTTCTGAACATTTTTATTTATAACAAAATACAATAAAGACGATTATAAAAAATATGCAGTGATACCAAAATGTAGAGAACGTACCAGCACCCCTGTGTTCTTTGTTTTGTTTTTATAAAGGATCTTTTAACTAAACAATAAATGCACTGCCTCTGCAATTTATGGCTATACTCTTGATCTATGCTATGATCTACTGCCAACTTCTAATGAAGAATCAATTGGCCTTTTTGTATGTGTGCGTATTATACTGCGGTCAACTGTGCAGACGGCTTGATTTTATGATTGAGGTTGCAGAGCGAATTTAATCGTTAAAGATGTTAATTTCATAACTTAATTTTCTTGTAAAAATGTTAACACTGTATGTTTTAAAATTATTCTTTGTGTAATTTTCTGGGGATAATTGAACCCTGTAGTAGTAGTAGTGCATACAGTCCAGCAAATAGTAAATAAATATATTAATAAATGCCATCAAATACTGTGAAACCGGTTTTGTTTTTACGAATCTTTGACATTTTTTAATGAAATGTTACGAAGCATGATAATAAACGACATTTATTAATACAAAAGGTTGTTTTATGCTTGTGGTTTTTTGTCAGGAAGTTTTTAAGCGCCTGTATGCTGCTAACTTTTGGATGACATGTCTGTATGATTCCTTGCTTCAGCTTCCTGTTCTCCAGGAAATGTCTGTGACACTAAGAAAGCTTTTTTCGGAAAAATATTGCCGAGGCATCAGGAGTGCAGGCGCCCCACAGCAGGATGTGTTTTAAGGAACTGTGTTTTGAGGAATGGCACCATCAGCTTATTTGTTTATTTTTGGTGTAGTGTCCTGTTTGGTTCTTTAGGTTTTAGGTTATTAAGTATAAAAGCTACTTCTTTTTCCGCTCTCCATTCCACACTTCTCAGCAATCGTACCCATGTTTCAGCACTTTTTTAATGCATTGACCCATATTCTTAAGACTATATGATATTGAATACGCTTATTAAGTCAAATTAGCCCCTCAAGTGGGCATAGCGAAGTTGTTATTATATGTAGAGAAGAATTAGAAGACCTTTCCAAAATGTAAATGACTGTAAAATATCTTGCTATCTTCAAAATCATGCCATTAGGTACGGGCCACCCAATTATAATCCTGAAACACGATATTGGTATTGGCTGATACTGGCGTAAATAACTGGATTGAATATTGGAAGAGGTAAAATGTGTTAGCGAATGTAAATAAAATGTAACCATTTAACAGAACTGTGATGTTGTTAGTGTTTGTATTTGTTTCTATAGTATTTTCCTGTATTCGGTTCCTTCCTTGTTTAGCTATGTGTCAAATCGCACGCGAGTGCACTGGAATGTAGTGTGTAGTGCACACTGTCCCAAATGTTTTAACGTTTCAGCTCACTAAAATATCAGCTGGCTGTTGTTTCCAGAATACATTTTATGTACTGTTTACTAACAAGTCATTACAATAATGCTACATGCTAAATAACAGTTACATTGTAACTGCAAAGCAGTTGTCCCCGCTTCTTGCACCAGCATTGTTTCATCACCGTTAGTTTTCAGCATTGACCTAACTGTTAGAAAGTCCCTCCTTTTACACAAAGTAGGCAAAATGGGACCAGTTTAATGTGTGAAATGTCTATAATGTCACACTGATCAGCATCTGCTACTTTCAGTGTACTGGGTTTTACCAGGTATGCCAGTTTAAATTATACTAAAATGATGATAGATATGTCTCAAACTGCACACTTACATTAGTGCATTGAGTTTTGCTGCACACTTTCATGGCTAAGTGCGGTCTCAAATGGAACACTACACTTCGGGGAAAATAATGGACTAACAAGATCACGCTTCTCTATCCCGCCAAAATACCCATCAGGTTTTCTTTATAGAATTATTGTTTATGCTTTTATTTGCTTTTGTTTACCCCTACTAATGAATAATTTCATTATCACTCGTCACATTTTTACGATTTCTACGGTTACATCGGGAAAATTGCTGTTCAGTACGTGTAGTGTGCAGCATTTTACACGTTTTTTTGGTTGTTTTTAGTGCATCCTCCGGGTACTCTTATTGCACTGAGATTGTTTTTCTCGGTTACACTTCATGCTCGAAGTGCACTATTTGGGATACACCTATAATGCACAATTTTAGACAAGAGGTTTGTTTTAAAGTCTAAGCCTTATTTAGATAGCTAGTTGAACTATGGTACATTGAGACCTGGATTATAAATGTCTTGTTGTTTAAGCCTTGACGGTATTGGATTGTTTTGACTCCATTTGTCGAAAAAGTCATAAGAATTGGCATCAAGCCAGGCCTAGAAATTTCATAGAACAAATGTAAGATTCGCTTTAACATCTGGAGCAAAACTGCGCTATTAATAAAGGATAGGGTTGCACCGGATCTCCGGTTCCGGTTTCCGAATATCCGACCAATTTTAAGCTATCCGATCCAGTCCGGTTCCGGTCGGAAATGAAGCCTCCGTGT
>JAOTRQ010065321.1:0-13052 GCA_028565875.1 Hoplisoma paleatum
GTAAAACTTCACTAATATGTATCCCGGTCTAAATGATATTTTTAGTCGACTATTAGTCGATTAGTTGAAGTAAATGATGACCACTGGTCAACCAGCAAAATCCTTGGTCGTGGACAGCCATAGAAACGAGGACAGAATGGTCTGGAATGTCCTAAATCTATCTTTGGTGGGCATGAATACACCACGTATTTTTCTTTCTTTAGTAGCTTGGTGCTAGAACATTACAAATTAATCTCCAGTTAGCTTGACTGCATGTCTTTGGACCCTCTAAGTGATCTAAACTATGTATTCATTTACATTTCCGGAGCGACGTTCAACAAGGCTTCCATCCTAGTAAACATCACCATCCTACGATGTCCCACACAATCCAAACACAACCACATTACAAAAGGTGAAAACGAAACGGCAAAGACAGAAAACAAAACACAACCCTGAGAACACAACAGTAAAAGCAGAGAACACAACAAGTCATAAACGCAACATGAAAAACAGACAACGCAACAGCAAGATTGGAAAATGAAACACCAACAGCAGAAAACCAGGAAACAGCAAAAGTCGAGAACGCAACTCTAAAAGCAGAAAGTGCAACTGCAAAAGCAGAGCAACACAACAGCAAAAGTCAGTTTTTATTTACCTGACATTCCTAGTTATTTAAAACAGAACAGAAAAATCACACAACATAACAACAAAAGCCAAGAATGCAACAGCAATAGTAGATAACACAACAGCAAAAGTCGAAAACACAATAGCAGACAACACAACAGCAAAAGCCAAGAATGCAACAGCAATAGTCTTTTTTTCAGTTTTTGTGTAAAATGCACATCGTGTTCTGGCAGTTGAACAAACCTGCGCAATGGAGGTCTGAGGGTTTAGCATCAGGTTCCAGAAAGTTCTCTTCATAACCCAGTATAACTGAGTGAAGAAGTTGCTGTTGTAGGTGATGGTGCGGGATTTGGGTTTGACGGTGTACTCTTTGCCTCGCATTATCTGCTCCAGTTCAGACTTGGTCTCTTGGGCATAGTTGCTCTTCATGTACTCCTCTACCAGATGCTCTTCAATGCTGTTCCTGGTGCTTCCAGACTCATCGAAATCTACAACCTCTGTGTACAAAAACACAAGAGCAAGTGGATCAGTCTTCAAGGACGCACAACATGTTTACAACTCAGGTACTGGTGGGATGAAAGTATATATATATATATATATATATATGCTACCACTGAGTCTCCGAGCACCTAAAAAAGCTGAAACGAGGCCCCGTCGGTCCCTATCATGTCCTTGGAATAGGGAAGCACTTCTCACTTTCCACTTTTTTCCCGTTTGGTGTGTGTGTGCATAATATGAGGCATATATAGTTATGACTGAACCCCTCTAACTGCTCCCCCGGGTGCCGGTTGCCCAAAGCACTGGACTTGTGTGCTCACTGCTGCCTGTGTGTGTTCACTAGTGTGTATGTGTGTGGGGGTGGGTGTATAAATGTATGTTTCACTTTACTGATCAGGTAAGATGTGGAGGATGAATTCCTAAATTCTAATTAAATTCTAAAATGTCTAAAACGATCGATCATCTGAACCAAATTTGTTAATAGAAGCTTAATGAAGTACCATCTTCTTTATTCAACGTGGACAAGCTCATGGCAGTGGCGTCTCCGTTTATGACATCGAGGAAGAAATCGGCGGGATTATTATGAGCTTCACATGTATATCCTGGAACAAGAGCAAACAAAACCAACAAGATTCCATTGACACAAAGTTCCACATCAGCGCCATGCAAATGATTTATGTACAACACTAAAGACTATAAAATTGTGAAGAAACATGTGGAATTAAGCAATAAATAAGTCTTACACACACACACACACACACACACACACACACACACACACACACACACACACAAGCCATTTTGCACATTGCACTTGCGTTCCTTCAATCAGCTTCATGACAAACCACCTGAAACGGTTCAACAGTCTTGAATGAGTTCCCAGAGGTGCTGAGCACTTGCTGAGTTTAGATCAGGTGATTGATTATAAATAAATATAAAATCAGTCAGGGTTAAGGGACTCGCTCAAGGACCCAACAGTGTCTGTGTAGCAGAGCCTGGACCTGAACCCCCAATCTTTGGGTTCATACCCCAAAGCTGAATTTATATATTATATGAATTATATAAACACTAGCGGCAAGTTTCCGAGCATTTATAAAGCTGAATCGTGGCTCCATCGTTCCCTATCATGTCCTTGGAAAATCTAATGGCTTTTCACTTTTCCTACCATCATTTATTGGTCACCAAATAAATGTTTAGTATTTACATATACAGTCAGAATGAGAGATGAATAGCAGCCGGTGATGCCGGATATAACGTAACGATCATGTAATAATACATCATACGTTACATTTATATAATCTAATTCAAATTCCAAATTTAAATTTTATTTGTCATTACACATATACAGATGTTCAGTACAATGAAATGTTTCTCTTCGCATATCCCAACTTGTCTGGAAGTTTTTGGGGTCAGAGCGCAGGGTCAGTCAATGTACGGCGCCCCTGGAGCAGACAGGGTTAAGGGTCTCGCTCAAAGACCCAGCAGTGTAGCAGAGCCTGAATTTGAACCCCCAACCTTTGGGTTCCCAGCCGAACGCTCTACCCACTAGGCAACACTGTCCCTAAGTAACATTTCTTCCGCACCGGAGTGAGACTTGAACCCGAATCTGCTGGGTCACAGACGAACGCACTACGGGAGTGCCACTCCACCGCTATATTACCAGTTATATTACCATAAGTATATTACCAGTCAGTGCCAGCATGTTTTATCAAAATTAAATAATTAATAATAATTCAACACAACCTTGAACTGTCCAATCGTTGGCCGAATTTTGGCATCCGGGCAAAAAGAGCCAAATGAAAAGAGAAGGATCACCAAAATCTTTATGACAGAGTTATTGAAACATCTCCGCTTAAGTTCACAGACGCTCATGTAAAATCGAGACGCATCCAAGAAGACTCGATTTCACTTCCCTACATGAGAAGGTTCAGTTGCGAGTTCTTCAAATGCGATGCAAATCTAACGTTACGGTGGTTCGACGCTTCACAGGTTACACCGAACATTGGTGACTGTTTACAAACAACGAACAGCCATAAAATCACTGATCAGACCTCAAAGTTCAACGTGTGATAAAATGCTACGTGTGGCCGATTTATAACCTGATGGATTGCAGATGCAATCCAAGCTTATCTGGAATAGGCAAAGCTAAGTTATGAGGTTTGAAAACATTTGCCGAGGAAGTGAGTACATGTGACTAAATGCTGCAGGCAGTCACAAGATTACATCGAACACGCTCATAAATAACCCGGGGCCTTCAATTCACCCCATTTCCAAGTCTTTGGAGTCTGGGAGGACAAAACAAAGCACCCAGAGGAATCCCACACAAGGATAATAAATATCATCAGGTGAATAAGACCTACTGTTGGTTACTTGTTTCGCACTTGTCAAGCTGCTACTGTTAGTGTCCTGAAAATTCTTTATACACACAGAAAAATCCTGTCGGCTCTTGGAATCAAACCGGCAACCTTCCAATTACATTTCCAGTTCCCAGCAAGAAAGTGTGACCCGCTAAATATTTTACAGGCTGGTCAATTGTGTCTGCTTCTCGCAAGCTATTAAAGAAGACATATTGAAATATACTTCGATCTAAATTTAGAAGCCAAGTTAGACACGAGTAAGTAACATCCAGCATGCCAAAGCAGCAATCCTTTGAGATTAGTGTTAGGTTTTAGTGTTCGAGCCACCCCAAAACAAGTGTAGCAATGCAGTTACGGCATGCAGACGTGGTATTATAGTATGAATAGGATATCAAAGGATTGTGTGTTTCTTCATTTCCTAGGAACATTTTACTACACAAACATAATCTGCTAGCTATGACTTGTCACGTCTTGTTGCTTTTTCAGCAACACTGGTTCTTCACACTTATATCTGTGAAGTGCATGCCTATAACCGTACAGAAAGTTAAAACTTCAAGACCCAGTGAGGGCTGGAGGAGGGGTGGGGAGGTATAACTTACCACAATCCAAGCCAACAAAATTCTGTTCTGAGGCTGACTAAAAAAGCCATAACTACACCCTCCTTACAGGCACATGGAGAGTTCATAGATGGATCAGCCCCCCATTATTCAGAGTCTATAAATTTGTATTTGCACGGCACTTTGTGCAATGGACATGTTGAACAAGCCGAGCAAAGAACAGATCTGTGATGTCACACCATAACCAGCAATCACACACAGAAGAAGAAAAACAAAAAGGACATGTGGGTAATCACTAAGAGGAGAAATGCAGTGTTGGTGTCTCCGAGGGACCACGGTTCGGTGTGCTTGCAGTGTGAGTCAGATGGCTATTTAAAGTGGAACTCTGACCTGTAACACGATCATCCACCATCAATTAGATATTTGGGCCTGGGCTGTCCTGCAGCTTGGAGGTTTCTTTTCTGTTTCGGCACCACCATGTCCCCATTTAATGCTAATAAAGTGAAACCTATTTATATGTATGTGTGCAAGCTATGAGTTTCTTCAAAATAAAGAAAATATTAGTTGCTCTCATTTAAAAAAGCAGTTATAGTTAACGGAAGTTTTTTGATTGTTACTATGTAGTTCAATGTCAACTTTCAAACAATCAATACATTACAAATGTCAACATATGACGTCACATGTATATGACGTAGAGACAATGGGCAGGGGTCACCAACCTTTTTGAAGCCGAGAGCTACTTTTGGGGTACCAACTAATGCGGAGGGTGAACAGTTTGATACACACTTGTGAAATCACAATAATAATTATATCATTAATTATAATTAATAATTATATATTGAAACGTCCGTGGATCGCGCGGAAAGGACGAGACGGATGTAAACAAAAGTCCAGTTTTATTAACACCTTCGGATAACTCGCGGTTACATTTCCACCATCATTTTCCTCGTAACATCGCCCGGAACATCGGAACACACACACACGCGCGCACACACACCGGTTCAATCTTAAAAACTGTCTTGCTCCCTACACACCTGTACTAGGCTCCTCCCTTCCCTCTTAACGCCCACACACACACGAAGCGAAATAAGTACATGTGAACAGAGCCTCATAACATTAAACAAACACATAACCCAGAACATTAAGCGTTCGCTACAATAAATTACATATATTGTTAATTAATAATTTACACCAATGCAAGTGTGATTTAAAAAAAGAATAGAGACAATTTTTTTTAATGCAGCTTACTGGTAAGTGTCACTATAATGAGCTATTTTTAGAACAGGCCCGCGAGCGACTCATGAGGTCCTTGCGTGCGACCTTGTGCCTGCGGGCACCACGTTGGTGACCCCTGTTATCAGTCAAGTTTTAAGATTGTGTGGCACTGGCACGGTAACTCCAAAGCTTACTTGTTACATAACTTTTTACCAGGTGAGTGGAAACATGGATGTTGGAAATATATTAAGCATCAAGGTGGAATCGTGGGATTTCTATCACTGTAAACCAACGTCGATAGTCTGAACTCCCAGATACGAATCTCAGTGTCGCTGGTCTGCCGAGGGTCAATCTAGCCACTAGGATGTAGTGTAGTGCCTGTCACAAGCCCGGAAAAATAGGAGATCTTCTTCCAAATGGACGAATAGCGAGATTCTTGTGGCAAATGGGTGTGTGAGTGTTGCTGGGTTAGTTTTAATACCATGTGTGATAAATTCTTCTAAATAATAAATTCTCTTCTCTTGCCTCATGCTGGTTCCTCTGGGACTAATGAGCAGTAGATAAGGAAACCTACATATTTATCCAGGCAATCATCAAAGCCCTGTACAACTAGACAACAGAAAAAGTAGAGGCTGTTCTAGATACACGTGTGTGTGCGCGTGTCTGTGTTGTAAGCGTGTATTTTGTGTGTATATCTGCATACTTGTGTGTGTCTGTGTATAGTGTGTGCGTGTCTGGTTTGTGTACGTCTATGTGTGTGTGTGTGTGTCTGTTTTGTAAGCGTGTCTTTATTTTGTGTGTATATCTGCATACTTGTGTTGTGTGTGTGTATAGTGTGTGTCTGGTTTGTGTACGTCTATGTGTGTGTGTGTGTCTCTGTTGTAAGCATGTCTTTATTTTGTGTGTATATCTGCGTACTTGTGTGTGTATAATGTGCGTGTCTGGTTTGTGTACGTCTGTGTGTGTGTATATCTGCGTACTTGTGTTGTGTGTGTCTGTGTATAGTGTGTGCGTGTCTGGTTTGTGTACGTCTATGTGTGTGTGTCTGTGTTGTAAGCGTGTATATCTGCGTACTTGTGTTGTGTGTGTGTGTGTATAGTGTGCGTGTCTGGTTTGTGTACGTCTGTGCGTGTGTGCGTGCGTGCGCGCGCGCGTGACTTGTCATTTCCTTTAACTGATCTAATCTACAATTGATCGCACAACATGATCGCAACATGAAGTGTTGATTTACTGAGCGCTGATCTGCCAGTCGATCCCTTTTAAACAGAGCAGCCGCCATGAGATCTTTAAATGCCAGTCATTATCATGCCATGCAACGTGATTTACACGCCGCCACGCGTGGATCAAACGTTTATCATCAAACGACATTCACCGACGAGTCAAATATGCGGCAAACGCGCGGACGATCGAGTTCGTGCATAAAAACGCAAAAAGCGAAAAGAGATTTAGTGAAGTTTACTCACTCAGAAACAATCAGCTGACCCGACAGTGACTCAGGATGCCCACACGACTTCCGCATTCACGCGCCATGAGATCATCCGCCAACCAATCGCGTTCGACTTCACCGGTACGACGTCATTACTCCAACCGCATAGACCAATCAGCTTCCACGACTCACGCGCTGTATCCTAATTTACACCATACACACTATGTAGTGCACTACATCAAGCATTTTTGCCAGAGCCGTCCCTATAAACATGACATGCTAATATTTCTCATGCATAACGTCTTTTTAATCTCCTACGAAAATAAAAGCAATGATATATACTCTTATTTGACCTTTCATTTGTCTAAAATTGTGAGTTGTCAGTATACACCTATTTAGAACACGGGCTATTCTCACAACGAACACACCCACCTGAGCGCCAATCAAATTGTCCCGCCTTTTTAAGAAACGGACCAATCAAAACTCACAGCGCGGCAAGATGGAGTCACGTGGAGAAACAATTTAAAGACGTAATGGACGATTTTGTGTTCTTACTGTACATCAATTAATCCGTCAATCTACCTATCCATTATCTAGTTTTACCACCGTTTAATCCTATCTAGACAGATAAACTTACATGCACATTTTCATCATTTAGCAGACTCCTTTATCTAAAACGACGTGCAATTACATTGGCTCATCATATTGAGTGATCGAGGGTTAAGGGCCCCTGATCCTCACTGATCTCCAATTAATGATAGATTTAGACCACATTTTAAGTATTTAGCAAATGCTTTTAATTCAATATGAGCCACAATTACATTGGAACACCATTTTGAGCGATTGGGGGTTAAGGGTCTTGCTCAGGGGCCCAACAGTGACAACTTAATTAATTAATTGGAGACCTTCTGTTCTCTAGCACAGTACCTTAACTATTAAGATTTCAAACAGACTAGAGCATGTAATCAAATTATCTGTGTTAAACATTAACAAGAAATTAAGAAGCCATGGAACGAAGGTAGCAGTGTGCTAAATAAATTAAAAACATACTTGCTTATGTTTATTATTTCAGAAGTTCAAACAAATTCAGCCCCGTCAAAGTATTGAACAAATCGAGCTGTTTAGAGACAGAAAAAGAACAGCTGTAGAAATTATAATCCTTTAAAAAGTAATTAAAAACTGATTTATAGTACATGCCATTTATAAATCTTACACAACCTTTTGACTTCAAGTGTATGTGCTGGTGGTTGTGGTGCCAAGTACTACTGGCATTGTTGATTCTGTGCCAAGTTATATGGTGTGAAACAGATGAGGTGCCAGACCAAAGGCAAGGATATCACTGGGCAGACACATGGTCACAATACACTAATGTTAATTTGTTCAAGCTAATAGTATTTTTGTGATAAAAAAACAAAAAATATTATAATTTAAACAAACTTGGTATGAAATCTCATGGTGCCCTGCTGCAGTAATCTCCCACGTAGCGCCAACACCCAGTTAGAATACAAACCTCCTACTTAATAACCTCCCTCTCCAATGACTTCTGTTTATCTAATGTTAATAATTATTTCAGGTTCAGTCACATAAAACTCATAATTCAAGGTTCGAATTCAATATAACATGTTAAATCAAAATCTCTGAATATCTTTATTGTCGTTAAACCATATATAACAAAATGAATGTACAACTTTACGTTGTTACAATAATTAATTAAGGAAACTGTGAATGAGTTAAACAGCTTAAAGCAGTGAATGACGTAAAACAGAATACAAAAACATGTTGATATAATTTTTAAACATATAATGATGTTCAGTGTGTCATTTAGTACAGTGTCCCATAAAACATTTTAAACTCTATAACCCAGTGATTGCTCCAGGATTGTGAAATATTTAATTATATTTTAATCATTTACTTTCAGTTATGAATGTATCAGTTATTAAATCATAAAAGGTATTTTGACATTGTGATATATGGTTATTATGATGTATACAAGGTTGCCAGGTTGTGTAAGGGGACGTGCATTTTAACAGATTTTTTGACTGAAAACTATTACAAACTGCACATGTATGGCCAAATATATATAAAAAATTGTTTGGCATCCATTATAGAACATTTGTTGTCATGTATTTGTCCCTTTTTACACCAATCTGCACGGTCATTGTAGGCATCAAACTCACACAAACCCTGACTTGGCTTTTTAGGTGCAGATGTGTTAGACCTGCTCTTTTATAATTCTCCAACTCAACCTGTTTCTGTTTTAGTACAGGAGCTCAGCCAGGCTTTAATACAGGGGCCAACTAGGCTTTAGTACAGGGGCCCGAACAAGCTATAATTCCAGGGTCTGATAAGGTTTTATTGCAAGGCCCAGACCAAACTTTAATACAGGTCAGATTAAGTGTACATAGGGAGTGTAGGTTTTTAAACAAAATGGTTAAAAGTGTTAGTGAAATCTCGATTACAGCTGTTAATTTAAAATTAATTTAAAAGCATATTGGTGAACAAAATGCGTACAAATCTGAACCAATTTTATTCTATAACCCATTTAGTAAAATGTAGACTTATTAGGGATAAACAAAGCTAAAAGGATGCATCCGAGAATTTGTGTCACAAATGATAAATATCCTAATACCTTTGTAAGTATTTAACTAAGTATTTTTTTCTAAATCTGTGTAAATCAATATAAACTTGTAATGTGTAACTTTCAACTGTCAATTTACACTTACCAAACAAGCCTAATAGTTAATAGTTAAATCATGTAGATTTGGGGGAACATATATGACAAACATTTGTATTTGCAAGAGGACAGAAAAAAGTGTAAAGGGGTGTTGAACTGAGGGCCAATCGCTGCAAGATCTGAAGTCAGTACTTATAAGTAGAAAAGTGTGTGATATGACTGCTTTTGTTTGTCCATCTCTGTGAGCAGTGCCCACGGACAACAGCAATATGGTGAGCAGGAAAAACCACATATTGAATATTATTAATATTATTATTATATTATGTTATATATAATTATTATTTTATTATAAAGCCAAATATGATGATTTGAAATGAAAATCAATAATATCAGTCATATATATTTTTTTCCAGACAAGCTACACTGACAAAGGAGAAAAGGTAATATATATATATATATATATATATAACACAGAGTTTTGTTGCATTACTGCTATTTTTATATACTTCTTATTTTTCTGTACAGCCAGAGAGAGGCAAATTTCTAAAGTTTCACCATCTGACATTTTGGGTGGGCAATGCTAAACAGGTAAGTCATTAAAGTGCAAATGCAAGTGATTTAAAGTGCTTTTAATCAAAGTTTATTTGTCACATACATAGTTATATATGGTACAACCCACAGTAAAATGATTTTACTCAGCCAAAATATTTTAAAAAAGGGAAAAATATACATTTATATTAAAAATAAATGGTTAAAAGTTGTGCAAATAAACAAAGTGCATATTAATCTACACATATGATTATATGTATTACAGGCATATATTTATATACACACATACATACATACATACACATATATACAGAAATAAGTATAGGTTATGAAATCATTCAGTTTAAGTTTGGCTGCAGTTAAACAAACAAGCAAAGCAAAGCCAAGTAATCAATAAACAAAATTCAAACATGAGAGATCAGAGGTCAGTCTGGCAGCGGGTATTTAGAGTTAAAACAATTTTTAAATGTATTATTTTTTTTTATTGATTATTAAGTTGTTGCTCCGTAGTTGTTGTTTTTTTACAGCTTATTCCAAATTCCTAAGAAGCTTGAGATGAATTGTGTTATTCTAAATGTTGTGTAGTGTTTCTGACACAGCCGTCTATGCTTTTATCATGTATTAGTGTCTAGAATCCATGGTTGTGTTACAGTTAGCTTGGCCAGTTTGATGATTATTAGTTTAGACCTACTAACCACTCAAGAAAATTGAATTATGAACGTTTAGAGCACAATTATAAAGTTCATGTTTATACCTGTAGGCGGCGCTCTTCTACTGTGACAAAATGGGCTTTGAGCCTCTGGCTTACCAAGGCTTGGAGACAGGTAACAGGGAGATAGTGTCCCACGTGGTAAAGCAGGATAAGGTGTGTATGGACTTTATCTGACACACTTTCACTTTAGATGCCACTGCTAATGATCTTCAAATACAAGTGTGTTAAATAATTGTTTATTATTAATAATTTGATGATGATTTTCTCTACAGATTTTGTTTGTCTTTCAGTCTCCACTAAACCCAGGGAATGAAGGTATTCCTCTCAGTCTTAATCATCTAGAAGTCACATGCGTATAATCAGACATCGAAACAATCCACTCCATTATATGTACTGAAATATAATATAATAATATAATACAATTTTTATACGCACACAAATAAAACACAGTTCAAATAATTCAACAAAGTTAAAAATTCACCAGGAAGAAGATCAAGCCAATCATGTGTTAATACAAGAGCTGCTAGAGAAAATTTCGCACACTAACCATGTTTTGTTATTAATGATAAATCAATTCCAGTGAAAATCATAGAACGTACTTAATTATACAATTCTAAATATAATATAAAAATAATATATTACATATTGCCCAGAGAGGGTGGCACGGTGGCTTAGTAAAAAGCAAGAAGTCCCAGGTTCAATTCCCTGGTAAGGTGATCCGAAGCTTTTGGTGTGGAGTCTGCATCGTCTTCCCATTTCAGCCTGGATTTCCTCCTGATACTACGGTTTCCTCCTACAGTCTAAAGATATGCAGTCAGGTTCATTGGAAATACTGAAACATCTTGTGTGTGTGAGTGTGTGTTTGTCTCTGTACCTTGCAATAGACAACCTGTTCAGGTGCTCAGTGTGTGTTCCACTGTGACCATATATGATTATGCAGTGGTAAATAGGTACTAAATAATTGCACTGGTTCTGCTTGTGGTTTCACTTCTCAATTTTATGTCACTTTCACTAATTATAAGTCACTGTAATTAGTTTTACTTTCGGATTTAACTACCATTACTCCAGCAGCAATAGACTAGTGATGTTACCAGACTAGAATTAAAAGGTTTTTACTTTTGGGTCTGTAAATGAGTCCTTGTACCAATAATTGCTCAACCTACACTGAGTCATAATTGCAAGTGTCTGCTAAATGCTGTAAATGTAAACCGACTTCCTCCTTAATTAGTCATTCATGGAGGATAGACCTAATTACAAAGTAACGCAGAAGCTATAATTACTTAGTCTTTCATCATCATGGGCTAATGATGACACATTTATAGCAGAGTAAACACATTGAATCAGACTGCATTATTTTCCCTGGAGAAGTCTTAAATGTGTGTTTTGATTTCACACAGTAATGGGTCGGCACCTCATAAAGCACGGAGATGCAGTGAAAGACATCACATTTCAAGTAGAAGACTGTGACTTCTTAGTCCAGGTAAAAGAACGTGATTGTGCTTATTTAACTACATTATACACTGTAAAGTCAGATCAGTTGCTTGCACTTAAATCCGTTGAAGAAACCTGACCACCTCTGCAATCTTAAGTCAACTCAAATGCGAACGGAACTTAACTGAACGTAGTAAGTAAGTAGTAAGAAGAAGTAAGTTGAATAAACCCAAATCTAAAGTAAATAGACTTAAGTAAAATCTGCAGCACAATTAACTCAACTGCAGTAGAGCCAAGTTAGCAGACTCTAATTTTAGACTATAGATTTCACATTTAGAAGTATTAAATGTATTTATTTTGGCACAGATTCATAACATTTTTTCACAAATAAATACAATTTATAAAAAGCTGTAAACGGTTCCACAAAAACCCAATGAGTGAAAGCTGGAAGCGGTGAATAGGTTGGATGGGCAACTTATATAAAGGCCTGTTGCTTTGGAATGAAAACCTTAAATGTATATAGTTCACATACTTTTGTCATATTTCTGGTTTAATCTGTGTTACTATATGAACTAACACTCGTAGGTTTTGTGGGTCTACACAGAAAGCCAAAGAGAGAGGAGCTGTGATTGTGAAAGACCCGTGGGTGGAACAGGACAACCATGGCAAAGTGAAATATGCTGTTGTTCAAACTGTAAGAGACAAAAACATTTATGTAAAATTTTACACCTGTATACCAAAGTGCTACTGGATATCTGCAAGTGTAACTGTAAAAATTGTAAAAAGCATGTCAAGTCTGGATAGCAGACTAAGATAAAAAAAACATCTGAGTTTAATTAATTTTTTATTTAGCTTTTTACATCATCAAATCAAATCAAAATTCAATTGTATTTGTCATTACACATATTACGCATATCCCAACTTGTCTGGAAGTTGGGGTCAGAGCACAGGGTCAGTACGGCGCCCCTGGAGCAGACAGGGTTAAGGGTCTCGCTCAAGGACCCAGCAGTGTAGCGGAGTGTAGCAGAGC
>JAOTRQ010065338.1:0-13052 GCA_028565875.1 Hoplisoma paleatum
GGGGGGGGGGGGGGGGGGGGGGGGAGAGGGGGGGGGGGAGAGAGATAGAGGGGGAGAGAGAGAGGCGGTAAGCTACAGCTTCTGTACAGCTTTACATCCACGTATCAAAAAGATTCGTATGAAAACTACAATCGTACTAAGACTTAGACCGCACACACACACACACACACACACACACACACACACAGTATCCCGCCGTTCCATCCCCGGGTCTGAAGTTCTCGTCTCTCCCGACACTCAGAGACCCTGAACGTTCCACCACAGGGTCGTCACACTACTATAATGTTAGTGTGTCACTTCCTGTGCCGTGTTGCTTTTGAGACGGTGCTGTCCGGTGAGACTAGTGTGCACTACGCAGGACTCTAGTGCGGTTCCAGACACAACTCCAGTTTTGCGGGGCGAACGTACCAAACGGCCCACTGACAGTGACAGGATCAGTAGAACCGAGGCTTTGTGGCGGCCACATTTACGACCGCGGCGTCGCTTACGGTGATTCAGGAGCGCAATACACACTATTATTCTGCAGTGTAGAAAAGAGTAGTAACACACACACACACACACACACACACACACACACACACACACAGAGTGTTCCAACTCCCTGAGACGACAGTCCTGTAAAACATGGTGAACATTTTTAGTTCCCGGTAAACAAACAGCTTCATGTTTCGTTTCTCTTTAGCAGTGCAGCCCATTTGCTCCGCTGTCGACCCCAACACACTTTATTCCACCATCGCTGATGGAGGTGTTAAGTATCTCTGTGCTGGTGTGCTAGCAGAATGCTCCGCTGTGCCACCCGGGTACCTCAACGGTGAGAAATGTTGGAATGGAAAAGTGTTTCTTATTTATCTGTAAGCGATCAGAGCAGCTCGACATCTCATCGGTTTCTCTCCCTGTACTGTACTGGGGTCTCTCTCCCTGTACTCAGGTTTCTCTCCCTGTACTGTACTGGGGTCTCTCTCCCTGTACTGTACTGGGGTCTCTCTCCCTGTACTGTACTGGGGTCTCTCTCCCTGTACTGGGGTCTCTCTCCCTGTACTGTACTGGGGTCTCTCTCCCTGTACTGTACTGGGGTCTCTCTCCCTGCTGTGTATGACAGAGAGCTGCTGAACGTTCACCACTAGAGTCTCTCAGTACCTCCATCGTTGGGTTGGGTTTACGTGTTTCTCCTGAACATCACTGGACCTGCTGAATTAACACGTGGTCGTGATGTTCATGCCAACGCTGTGCTAATGCTAATGCTAATGCTGCGACATACAGAATGAATCAGTTAATATGAATCAGAGTCAGTAAAATGAATCGGTTCAGTCGACTGTTCTTGATGTGAAAGATAAATCAAATCTCTCCGTGTTGTTTCTGGGCAGCACGTCGAGACGCCACCTAGAGGATTTTATACAGAACTGTAGTCGATGGAAACGAAACATTTGCACTCACTCTCGCGGGAACGTTGGGATGGTTGGCGTCGTGCGGCTCTTACTAATCTCGTGAGGATGTTGTGGTGTCAGTAGGTGCAGTGATGCTAGTAACTTTCTGTGATTGTAGTTGGCAGTGCCGGGGGGGGCGGCGGCCTGCTGAACTCTATAACACCGAATCATTGCTCTTTCGTCCGATCTCACTGCCCGTTGTGTGTTCACTTGGCACCGGAGTTGGTGGGTCGCTCGGCGTACCAGTGCGGGGCCGGGTCCGGTATGGCGGTCCCTAGAGGCAGGGCGATGAACGGCGGGCATGCCGTGGTGCCCACCACGGGTACCGGGTAGGGGTGTGGATGCGGCGCCAGGTTCTCGGTCCTGGCGATGTGAATCTCGTCCTCCTCGGCTTCGGCGGTGCTCTTACGGTACACGGGATTGTCGAAGTTCATGCTCTTGGTGCTGCGCTGCCTCCAGTGGTGGTAAATGATACAGGAGGCGGAGAGGAGGAGGATGGACGCCACTGCACAAACAACAACATTAACAATTAACAACAACAAGTACACATGTCTGACATCCATCCATTTATCCATCAATCATCAACTGTCACCAGAGCTTCAATCCAATTCAGGCTCACGGTTGAAGAGACTAATAGTGAATACACTAAACACCTGAACAGGTTGCCAGACTGTTGTAGGAGTGGGATCGGATCAGACTTACACTGAAGCTCTCAAAGATATTATGAATCTCTCGGCTCAGCTGTGATAGTGCTGAGGGAATAACACACACACACACACACACACACACACCGATGGGAATCACCACGCCCAGCAATGCGACCGGCACGCTGTGGCCGAGGAGAAAGAGCTCGTGTCCAGCTGGAGAGAGAGAGAGAGAGAGAGAGAGAGATCAGAATCACTTTTGGTAAACAATGTAAGAATATTAAACACTCAAATTAAAATACACAAAATTGCCAAAAGTATTTGCTCACCTGCTTTTACTCACATATGAGTGTTAAGTCGCGTCCCGTTCCTAATCTACAGTGTTCAGCTTCGACTCTTCTGGTGACGTCTGACCACGAGGTTCAGGAGTGTGTTTACGGGGATTTGTGACCATTCTGTAACCATGGAAATGATCGGAACACCTGATTCTGATCATTTGGATGGGTGAGCGAATACTTTTGGCAATATAATGTGTATAAATTTTGAGACTGTATACAGAGGGTGCACACACACACACACACACTCACAGTGCTGCGAGAGGTTGCTGATCCGTCCTGACGCTGTACTCAGGAGCGTCGGGCGCTGTGTGAAGGCCGCTGTGATGTTGAGCGAGGACTCTGGCGGTCCACTCATCCCCTGAGAGGTCACGACCTCCCTGTCCAGGTCCTCGCTCGTCTCCGTCTCCATGCTGCTGTTGCCGGGGATACTGGTGGGCGTGGCTGTTATATTTTGGACTGGAGATGAATCAGAAACGGTTCAAGTATTTCAGGTTGGATGTGTGTGTACATGTGGTCTCAGATATGTGTGTGTGTGTATGTGCGTGGGTGTGATGCTCACCCGGAACACACAATCGGGTGTCAGGACTCAGCTCCTCCCCCTCTGGACAGGCGCAGGTATATTTGGGCGAGTGGTCGTTGATTTGCGGCGCTCGCAGACACAGAAACGCACAACCGCCGTTCATCACACCGGCCAGGTTACAGCTGTCGGGAGCTGCGGACACACAACAAACACACAACAAGCAAAAGTGTGTGTAAACAACTCGTAAACAGCTCGTAAACAAGTCGTACACTGTGTTCTTCCACCAGCACAACAAACCAAATTCAGATTCACATATTGTTGATTTATTGAGCAGAAGAGCGTAAAAGAACGAAAGAACGAAATAGAATGTAAAAGAATAAATAAAGATAAAAGAATGTAAAAGAACAAAAACGAATGTCAAAGCATGTAAAAGAATATAAAAGAACTCAGGAGGGATCTGTACAGACCTGGCGGTTGGCTTAACTCGTGGAAGACGACGATATCGTGCGGATCTTTGAGTCGTTCAGCCAGACTGGTCACATGCAGTCCGGTGAGTCTGTTGGCACTGAAGACGGCCTCCTTCTGCCGGTCTGTCCAGTACAGGTGATCCTGGAGGAGGAGGAGGAGGAGGAGGAAGAGGAGGTGATTAAACGGACTCATCCATCACTTCCTTTAACACTACTGACGTGTGTGTGTGTGCTGTTTATAGAACGCGGCACGATTCTATACACCATTGTAAACATTTGATCGGAGGACATTAAGACACACCGGACCCGTCCTGCTGTTGCTATGGAGACCCGAGTTTTCCTACGGAGCCCCAAGAGATCAGGAATGGAACAGTAGTTTCTCTCAACATCACTGTCCTAATAATGTGCAGCACACACACACACCTCGAACATGGCGAGGGCGTACGGGTGGCCCAGTTTCTCTCGGGACGACAGGATCACTCTGCGCTGAGCTCCATTAAAGTCCACGCTGGAGATCAAGCGCAGCTTCGAGTCCACCCAGTACAAACGCTTGCCGAGAACATCTAAACACACACACACACACACACACACACACGCACACACATGGAACATTACTATTCAAGAAAGCAGGGATGTAATGATTTACAAAGAATCACAATTGATCTCTCTGTCTGTCTGTCTGTCTGTCTCTTTGTGTGTGTGTGTGTGTGTGTCTCTCTCTCTCTGTGTGTCTCTCTGTGTGTGTCTCTCTCTCTCTCTGTCCCTCTATATAAAAATTCAATTAAAAGAGCTTTATTAGCATGACACATTTGTATTGCCAAACACTTACAGATTAATTAATAGGTGATAAAGAAGTTTAAACAATAAACAATATAACTGCACTTAAACAATCTTGTTCATGATCTTACATATTTAACCCTGTCGTGAAGTGCATCATGGGAACTCTTTACCCAGTGTGATCCCGTTGGGCCATTCGATGCCGTCGGACACTAAGACCTGTCGGTCGACTCCGTTCATACCGGCCTTCTCGATCTTGGGTCTCATTCCCCAGTCAGACCAGAACATGAACCTGAGAGGAAGGTGGAACAGCCAGGTGGAAGCAGTAAATACAAGGTTTAAAAATAAACCATAAATAAACGTAAACAATAATAAAATCACTGGGTCTTGAATTCTACGTTCTTTGGCGTTATAAGAATAAAACAAAAGCTGGATACGGTTCATGTTCTTGGATTTGTCGTTCTCTTAAAGAGACAGTACACAATAATACTGCCGCTGTATGATTGAGCAGACCGTCGTTACATGAACATTAAACTACGCTTATTTAATCTGAACATATTAAACGAAATAATAAAAATGATAAATCAAGTGAATCATCTGTTTCAGTATCTTAGATAAATAAGTTAGTATCAGTCCCGCACCAGCTTCTCCCCGTGGCTCTCACCCTTGTTCCGGATCCACGGCGATGGCCCTTGGTTCACTTAGGTCCGTGTTTATAAGGACACGCCTCCTGCTGCCATCGCTCGACGCCACGGAGACGGTCCCACGACCCGAGTCGGTCCAGTAAAGGTTGTGATGCACCCAGTCTAAAGCCAGACCCTCCGGGGAGAGGAGATCTGAACTGATGAGAGTCGTGTGATGGGAGGGGTCGCTGGCTTCGTGGATGTACGCGCTGTGTAAGAGACGCACACACACACAAATGCACAATGCTTTACTTATTTATACTGATCATTTTTATTTATCTGTAAAAATAAGGACTCTGGGTTCACCTGTAGATCTTGCGGTGAAAGCGATCGCACCAGAACATGCGGTTGGCGGCCACGTCCACGTCGATGGCCACGGCGTTTTTCTGCGTGGGGACGACCTGCGTGTAATCGCGCTTCACCAGATCGATACGTCGGATCTCGTGTCTGTTAGTGAACATCAGGAAGGGGCTCTTTCCTACACAACACAAAAACAAAAATGATTAATTGAAATGTATTCAATGGAAATGTTTTTTATTTTCATCATCAATTTGATTCGATTACCTTCGGCTTTGCAGGTCTTGCTCACCGGGTCCATCTCGTAACCCGGGTGACACTCGCACTTGAAGTCGCCTTTGAGGTTGATGCAGATCTGACTGCAGGCGTCTGGATTCTCACACTCGTTTATATCTGCCGGGATTGAAACGTCCAGAGTGATCGAGCTCATGCAGACAGGAAATAACGAGACGTGTTGGATGGATAGTTGGTGGCATCACGTTATGATGGATGGATGGTTGCTTGAATAGATGATGGATCACGTTATGATGGATGGATGGTTGCTTGAATAGATGATGGATCACGTTATGATGGATGGATGATTAGTCGGTTTGTTGGATGGTTGATGGATCACTTTATGATGGACAGTTGGTTGGATCTTCGGTTGGATGGTTTGTTGGATGGAGGAAGTGACTCGATATAATTACCTCCACACGTCCTCTTGTCTAGTAGTTTATAACCAGTGGGGCACTGGCACTCGTACCCGATGGGTCGGTCCATGCAGATGTGGGAACAGCCTCCGTTATTCAGCATACACTCATTTAAGCCTGACGGGGGAACAAATATGATAAATAAAAGTAAAAGAAAAATAACAAACGATTTCATTCGAAGGTCCTGATGTTGCCATGGATCCAGATGTTCGTGTTGCTGTTGGGTGTGAAACACTTGATACCCACAGTGAAGCTGAAATCTTTCAGTGCAGTGCAATGGGAGCCCCCTGGCACATCTGGGCCCCTGCCCCCCTACGCAGGGTGTGTCATTTACAGTAGTTGGTTTAATATTAGTGCAGTACAGCGATGCTCTCGCCGGACTCACCGCATTCCTTCTTGGGTTCGTCTGATCGATCTTTACAGTCCTTCATGTTGTCACAAACCTTCGAACCGTCGATACATTCGCCGTTTCTGCACAGGAACTTTAGCGGCCCGTCGCACTTCGTGGCTGTGAGTGACGAGACAGATGTTTAGTAAATCAATAAATCTGCAAATCATAAACGTTTGGACCCTGAAGACGCCGGTGTAAGATGAATCTTACATCTGTAATAATCAAGTAAACAAACAAACAAAGATAAACAAACCAGAACATCCGTCCATCATCTAGTGTCACCGGCACTTAATTCAGGACTTCTTGCTGTAAGCCACCGTGCCACCCCAGATAGATTTGTGGTGTATATGTGGTGTGTTTACTGTAGTGTTTTCAGCTTTACCGTTAACACATCCGGCCTCGTCGCTCCGGTCCAGACAGTCGAAGACTTTGTTGCACTGCTTGATTCCGTGGATGCAGGAACCGTCTCCGCACTGGAACTCGTCTGGACGACACGTCAGGAGGGCTGCCGAGTCGAAACGGAGGCAGATTAGAGGCGCGAACACACACACACACACACACACACACACACACACACACACACACACACACACACAGCTCCCCCGGCAGTCACTAATGTCTCATAATGGAAGTGTTTGCACAAATGAAGCAGAAATCAACAGTGTGTTTGTACTTTATTATACTGGGCGCTTGTTAAATCTGGTACATTAAGCATTAAAGTCATGAATAAATAAGTGGCACTTTGTTTACACACACGAGAGTCATTTTTATTCTGTACGAATGAAAGATGACGACAAATTCAGACGTGTTTTTAGACTAGTGCGTCCATCGTGCCCCTTTTAAACGATCGTTTAACAACAGTCCAAGAATCTCTTACAAAACACGATGCAGATTCATTTCTCTGCGGTTCTTCTCCAGGAAGGAAGTTAAATTATAGTTAATAAGAGCTTTTATATTAGTTCTACTAATACTAAGGGAACTATTATTTCCCTAAGGGACTTTTACATCACAGATTTTGAGACTTACGGCAGTCGACCTCGTCTGATTTATCCAGGCAGTCCGGATCCCTGTCGCACCTCCACGCCATCTTGATACACTCTCCTCCGCCGGCGCAGCGGAACTTCCCCGGGCTGCAGTCTAGGCGTCGCCCCGTGGGGGGCAGCACACGCTCGGCTCCGTCGCCACACAGCCCCGGATGTTCGTCCGAGGCGTCGGCGCAGTCGGGGTCTCCGTCGCAGGTCCAGGGCTGCGGGACGCACTCGGAGCTGTTGCAGCGGAACTGTAGCGGTCCACACGAGGGCGGCGAGCACTGCTCCTCGTCTGTGCCGTCGCCGCAGTCGTCGTCTCCGTCGCACACGTACACCGGAGACACGCAACGCAGGTTACGGCACTGGAACTCTCCGGAAACGCAGGACTTCGCGTCTGCGGGGGAGCGTAGAAACGGATTAGGGGATAAAATGAAGGGGTAAAAAAAACTTGAAATTAAAAAATAACTTTATTGTTAAATAAAACACACATTTCAGTGGATGATTCTTTTAAAGCACAGATATAAAAGTCTCTTTGTCTTAAAATAATCTCTCTGTAAGAAACTGAGATTTTGAGGGAAACTACCGGAATTTACATTCTCACCAGGGTTGCCAGATGATTGTAACTGTGGTTTCCATCCAACATGATGCATGTTGATCCAGGATTGCATCAGAAAATCACATCCGGTCTTTAAGATTCAAATTCATCTCAGCACAGAGCAGAAATGTTGCAGGGACTCGAACCCCCGACTGCTGTTGCTTTTTGCTCTCTTTGGTGCTCTGTGGTGCTGCATCGTGTGCAATGAATAAAGTATGAAGTGAGTAAATGAATGTAAGTGATGGAGCACGAATTGAATCTTCGTGGTAAATAAAAGCAGTTTATTTTCTTTGTTAAGTACTTTGTTCTTATTAAAACACGTAATAAGCACGAGTGAGGCGCAAGATTTCAGTTCATGTGATTTGATTTACGAGCAGACGGACCCGGACCACTCGATGCGAGAGTTCTAATCCCGGCATCTTTGACCCCGACAGTCTGGATCATTCTGCAGCAGCCAGGCAGATCGCACCGAAACGAGTCAAACCCGACTCCAAGGACTCGTGGATTATTCCGAATGTGGCCGTGCTGTAACGTGTTGAAACGGCGTGTTGTGCCCGTGAGCTGGTAATTAAGCATCGACGGTGGAGCGGAAAGACAGAATACTTTCTCCAGTGCGCCGCGTGTAGATGGCAGAAGCTTCCGGAGGATTTATGAGCCGTCTGTTAGGAGTCGTATTCATTGTTCATTGTGCTTGACTTACATAATTAATCATTCTGATTAGTACTTAAATATAAAAACCATCATTATTTTAAAGCTTAGAACGTTAATATTGCTGCTGTGTTGGATGAGAGAGGGGTGCACATTCTTTTGGAACCTGGTCACGGACCCTCGTCAGTATAAAGTACTGATATACGATACTTTGTTTTGCTATTCCACATTCTTACTAAGGGGGCGCTACTGGCACTGTGGTATTTCGATGCTTTATTGTTATTTATTTATGATGGATAAAAAAGATTCCAGGATTGTACCTGCAGCACAGCCTTTCTCGTCTGCACCGTTTTCACAGTCCCTCTCGCCGTCGCACCTCCAGGACAGAGAGATGCACTTCCCGCCGCAGTCGTACTTGTCCGGAGGACACGTCTGTTTCGCCCCTGTGGAGGCGAGAGGTTTGTATTAGGTCATGTGTTGTTAACGTGTGTTTATCTGTACGACGCCTGATGGGTTTGATGTCGAGTCCTCGGCTTACTGCAGGTCACGTCGGCCTCGTCGGATCCGTCTGAGCACTCGGGTTCTCCGTCGCAGAGCCAGCGTCTGGACACGCACTGCCCGTTGTGACACGCGAACTCCAGCTGAGAGCACGTCTTCTTCACTGCACACAGAATCACACAAAACACCACAATGTGGGAATCGTTTAATGAGATAAACATTGTTTACTTTGTTCCTGACCCTAACCCGATGTACCCTAATCACCAAACGGAACCCAGGAGCACGAACGTCCAAATTCTGCTGATGGATGGTGATGGAACTGGACTTGTGGTTCTGTAAAGTCACGACTGAAATGCATGCAGACACACATGAGTGTACCGACGCTCGCCGTATTACTCATGGAGCTCACGTGTGTGAGACCCCCAACACTGGCTGGTAATAAAACGTGGTCATTACTAGATTGGAAAATGGGGAGTGGGAGTGGGGGCTGGTGATCTACGGTCCCGGGTTCGAAGCTGGACACGCTTTTTGCTAGACACGTCATTAAAGTCATTTTAATATTCAACTAGATTGAAGCTGTACACGGTTTGGCTGAACTGAAATGACCTGATGAGTCCGTCAGTGGAGAAGATCGATATCTGTCTGCACACCAGCTTTACTCATCTGTAAACGTTTACTTTACTTTACTGTCTTTAGACTGTGGAAAAAAACACAGTCACAGACAGCTCCACTACTTCTGTGCGGCTGGGCTGCATCCAGTAGCTGGTACGAGTATAAAATGAGTAATTTTTATATAAACTATTTATTCCTTCATGTACTATTTATTCCACAACACATGTAGATTCATCAGCCCGTCTGTTCTGAAGTGCTCTGACCTTCGTCGTTCTCTTGGCACGTGAACAATAGATCACGACGCGTTTATGAGTAAAAAACAGGCCGCTGTGTTTCGGTAAAGGAGATCAGATCGGTCCCGGGTACGATGGCGTCCTCTGATGCTCGGATCGGATGGATCTGGCCACCGATGAAATGGAGGTAACATGAAGGAAAGAGACGAGCGGATGTGATGCTGAACTGCACCGACATGGCAACAGACGGTTCCATCTAATTAGGTTTTTTACCCAGAGGGGGCGATCCGAATTAGAACAATGAGTAACACATCCCAAATGCTTTTACAAAGTCAAAACGTGTTTCCAAAATGCCGAGATCTATATAAATCTACATATCTGTCTGTCTGTCTGTCTATCTGTCTGTCCAGAACAAATATTACATAAGAATATTATTATTCACTTATTTGGACCCGAGAACTCGTAAATAACAAATATAAGCCCAAGTTGCCTGAGTAGAGTATATAAAACATATAAAGTGGGTCAGTGACATACGGGAAGATCCCGCGGCTCCCCGGGAGGATTTTACCAACAGTCAGGAAGTCCGAAAAGCTCTCGAGGTGACCATGCAAACCACTTTTCTTCATTAGACAAAGTTCATAAGCAACAGCAGTTATAATCCGTCTCATTCTACACTAATAATAAAGGTGTAATTACTGTATATTTCATTATCAAATGGTGGGAAAGAAACACGTCAGTAATAAAAAAGAAATTAGGAGATAAAGTCAGAAGATTTATACATGAAAGATTAAATAAACGTGATAAGAACGGTTCCTGTAGGCCGGGTCAAGAAGTTACTTTCACCAAAAATGGAACCCGAATAGAAACTTGTCCAGGAAAAAAACAAAAGTTAAAACTGCAACGATTTTATTTAATGAACCGGAATGAACTTGTGAGGCTTTAATTAAAAATCATCAAGAGTAGAATTACTGCAGTGAAATAGAAACGCTGATTTTACCCGCAGCTCACTGTGTTGGTGCAGGAGTTTCCTGCTGAGTTGTTGCTTGTGTGTTGTCCCGTGTGCAGTTAAAACAGCTTTAATAGGTTTGACTGTTCCTTCCTAAATCCTCGTACACAACAGAATCAAAAGTATATGAACACCTGACAGTTACCTAACTGAGCACCACGTTACAGGACCATCGTGTCTGTGGTATATGGAATGCTAATAAAGTGTGTCGGTGTGTGTTTGTGTGTCGGTGTGTGTGTGTGTGTGTGTGTGTGTGAGATGGGGCACTTACGACACTCTTCCTCGTCGCTGTTGTCGGAACAGTCATCATCATCGTCACATCTCCATATGGACGGGATGCAGCGCTCGTTCTTGCACTTAAACTGTCCGTCCTCGCACTCGGTTTCGGATCCTGTGTGCCACATGAGATTTAAATAAAATATAATATATAAATATATCAGGAACAACGACCGCATCGGCACGGTCTCGGTTCTTTCTTGTGTTTTGTTCTCTGTGAACTGTTCTGAACGTGAGTCCTCCGTGTATTTCGAATATGAATATGAAAAACGGGTTCCCAGACAGAATTAGATTGTAATATTTAATATTCATATTTAATGATCTAAATACAATTTATTTATTTATGTTTTGAACCTTGAAAGCTTTTATTTCTATTTCCGAGGTTCTAGATGTCTGGAATGTTTAAAGCAAATGTAAATGCTTAAATGCTTTTAAAGTTTTAATGCATTTAAATGTTTTTTCCTACATGAAGCACTTTTAACTTAAAATAAAAGGTGCAAATAATCCATTCACTGCTCGTCTAGTGTGTAGCACTCTCTGGGTACCACGGTTTCCTCCCACAGTCCAAAGACATAAAGTCAAGTTCATTGGATATACTCAAAATTCTCCTGTGTGTGTGTGTGTGTGTGTGTGTGTGTGTGTGTGTGTGTGTGTGTTTGTCTCTGTACCCTGCAACAGACTGGCGACCTGTTCAGGTGTTTAGTGTATTCACCCCCAGTGCGTGCAAATGGATGGATGGACGTTGCTGGTCGGTGGAAATTTAAAGACGGGCCACAATTGGCCCCCGGGGCCCCGACTTTATATTAAAAAGTGCCGTTTCTTTACAGGTTAATAATCTATTTGTCATAAATGTAATCACTGTTTAGATTAATCTGATTATTACAAATATTGATATTATTATTATATTATTACAATATTATTGCCCACTTTCACATTCACATAAGGGCCATAAACTCCATCGACGGAGCGCGAGCGCGTCACGTGACACAATTCCACAGCATAACGGCTAGCGCTCGAGCGCTGAGGCGAGAGAGGAGAAAAAAGCTAACAGTCGTTTTTATAACAATTTGTTCAATTTCAGCGTTAATTTTGGATTTTTTTTTACCAGATTAAACAAATTAAATACAAGAACTGAACCGAACACAGACGGTTATTAGAGATAAATGTGGAATTAACAGGATTCTGAGGGACACCGATGAACAATAACTGTCAAACGCGTCAGGTGGAACAACAACGGCTTTTCCTCATCAAATCGTGACTATTAAATAACGACATATGTCGTGCTTCATAAACACATGCGCGCGTTATACGCGTTTAATAACCGACACGAATTCATTTTTATTAGTAGTATTTGGTCAAGCGCACGCGCCGTGTCTTCACGAGGCTCTCCTGATGCTATAAGGACCAACCTTTCACGCCATGGCGCTCCATTATCAGTAGCTGTACAAATATCAAATGGCCCATTACAGTCCACATCTTGTGTAGCTGTGACGTTCATCCACAAAACAGGGAGGTTTTGTTTTGTTGTTTGTTTTTAATCCCCCGCCGCCGTTGTTTTATTCCGAGGCTCCGACGTCTTCGTTCCTACAGTACAGTGGGTTTACAATGTGGGCGGGGCGTATGCAAATGAGCTGGACTTGACGCGTTCGTACCGAACAAGCTTTATGTACCTTATACAGATGCACTTCTGAAGGACGAGGACGGTGGGGTGCGCGCGCATTTTCTAGTGCCCTAGTTAGTTTATTTAGTGTGCGTTTGAAACGCGCCCTAAATCGGAACTCGAATCAGACGAGGAGTCAATTTACAGAGTCGATTCCGTGAAATCGACTCATTGATTAGAAAATTGTGAGACACCATCATTTAACAATCTAAATAAATAAACGTTGCAATGTTGTTTTTGTAAAGCATAAACTGATTTGTAATATA
>JAOTRQ010065347.1:0-13051 GCA_028565875.1 Hoplisoma paleatum
TGTGAGAAATCATTGACATGATCAGCATCTTCACATAGATGAATATCATTAATTATTAATAGTAACATGTCATTAAATGTTATAAATGTGTGATGTCACAAGTGTGTATCAAACTAATCGCCCTTCGCATTAGTTGGTACCCAAAAAGTAGCTCCCAGTTTCAAAAAGGTTGGTGACCCCTGATCTAGGACCACCACCGACTGAATATTATTTGAATCGATGATCATTCTTAATATTATTATGGCACTAAGATGGTAAAGACTTGTGATCTGTTCTGGTATACATGTGTCTGTAATGATCATCTAGTCTATTAACATAGGCCAAACCACATAAAAATATCCAGATCGACTGATTTGCCTTTAATTAAACTACTGTTGGTGGCATTAAGAAACGTGCCATACTTAAAGTTCATCAGATCACAGACATTCCCCAGCATGTTTGATTTGTATTTGTACCTGTCCACTTACATGGTAGACACTAATCATTTCTGTTGCTGTGTCTTTTAGCTTCTTATCATGGATGAAAGCAGCCTGGCACAAGCCATCGAGACCTACAACAGTCAACTTCAGCAGGTGGAGGCTGCCCTGAATTGTGGATTGGACTCATCAGAGCAAGCAGATCTACTTAAGCTCAAGGAGGACCTGGTCCAGCTCATCGAACTCACAGAGTCCAGCTTGGTATCTGTTAAAAAGAGCCATTTGCTAGCCTCCCTTGAGGGTCTTCCTGCTCACCAGTTTGCCCCAGCGGAAACCCAGGAACAGCCCAAGGGAGCCGGCTTTGATGACGAGTTTGCTGCTTTCTATTCGGAACTGGCAGAGAGTGATGCTGAGGTAACGACTAAACACGAACCAGATGAAGAAGAGTGTGAGAACGAGGAGGAAGACATCAGTGGTACTAAAGTAAGAGCTCCTTATTATACATCCTGGGGGACGCTTGAGTACCACAATGCCATGGTTGTGTGTTCTGAAGAACCTGATGGAGAAGAGTCTCGAGTGAGGGTGCTTTATCTTTATCCTACACACAAATCCATAAAGCCCTGCCCTTACTTTCTGGAAGGGAAATGCCGCTTCATGGAGAACTGCAGGTAAGTTGGTTTGTGTCAGCAAATCTTTTCATTAACTGTATGCACAAAAAACATGTAAACCACTGTCCAGATGTTATTTATAGTCAGCTGCCAATGGCCTTTTCCTTTAATGGTTATAATATAATCTACCTAATAATCATCAGCATTATAGTGTCTCTAAATAACCTGGCTGCACGTTTTGGATCGTCTGAGAAAACCCAAACGGTTAGTTTAACACGCCAACTCTACACAAAAAGGACCCGAACCACCTTGCTTGTGGATCAAGCCCAGGACTTTCTTGCTACCCACTGAGCCATTGTGTGGTTCAGCCACACATGGATACATGTGCCAAATCGTAGCTTTGTGTGTAAGGTACTGGATTAGAAATCACAAGGTTGCTGGTTGAAGTCCCACCATGGCCAATCTGTTCTTGTTGGGTCTTTGAACAAGGCTCTTAACACTCTTGACTGCTCAAATTGTCTACTGAATTTCGCATCAAATGGTCGTCAAGGTCCTTATACAACAAATGCTCCCCCACATCATTCTGCAGTCACATAATGTTTGAATTAGACTTCTTTTTATAAAAGTATCTCTTTCATGACCACCCATCTTATCTGTGTTCAGAGATGCTCCTATCGCTGCCCATTAAAGGTGAAAATAGGTGAAATTGATATTTTATAAGACAGCCTAAAAGTCATACTTCAATTATAAATTAGATTATATTTGAATTTCTGAATGTCATTTCATACTTGGGGGTAAGGCGGTGTTTGGTCTCTCAAGGGTAATGCACTTCGCAAGACTTTCATTACATCCTAAATAGATCTCCGGTTGTGTTATGTATAGTACATCGTTTCTGTAATGTCGTTATGTTTAATGAGCAGACGTCACTACGGCGGACATTAAAGGACATTAAATATTTGTTAGCTTTTGTTTTTTGGATACATCATTTGATTTGTGTGTTATCTCAAGGGTATCTTTGACATCCACACGTGCATACTTTAACTTGAATCAAGTTTTGCAATTGTTAATACGATTGTGTGGTTTGTTTTCACTCAGGTTCTCTCATGGGGAGGTGGTCTGTGTGTCGGAGTTAAGAGAATTTCTCGAAGCGGATCTTTCCGAGATGCAGCAGGGATCCGCTTGTTTAGCCAAGCATGAAGACGGCATCTGGTATCCTGCCAAAATCACAGGTAATCTTTAACCGTTCTGTCAGATTTGTTTTGATTTCTTTCTATTTTTTTCAAGACCATGTTAATTACAGGAATTTGTTGTTTTCATTCCTATGAAAAAACAATAAGTTTGGTCAATGATGGCTAATAATAATTTTGAAGAATGTAGAAACTTGGGCATTTCACAGATGTAAAGTGGCAGAGTAGAACTTGGAACTGGTGAGTTCTGTTCCCGGCAGAGACGCCACTCGGCTGGGTGTACACATGCTGAGCTTAGCGGGTCTGTCTACATGATACGCTTCAAGGATTCCTTTATTCGTTTTAAAACGTCTTGCAAATGACCCTGGGAGGCCAAATTTGTCTCACTTCACTCTGTGGCTAAAACAAACAAATCTCGAGCTCTACATGCTTTTATTATCCATCCAGCAAAAATTGGATCCAATTCCCTGACCGGTCAGCCAATGTTGATCTTTTTATGTAAGTTACAGCTATTTACAACGATCACAATCCTACGATGAATGTAGTACAGAAAAGAATAATGACAAATAAGACTGCAATGTAATGCAGATATACTGATTTAGAAATTAATGTGATAAGACATTAAACACAGTCCGTCCCATCACTATCACAGCCGTAACAGGTGCCGTTATGAATAGATTATCGTCGTCAGTTATGTTGTTTCTGATCTGTGGTTTACTGTTTTTCTTCACAGAGGTGGAGGGAGGCTTCTTCACTGTTAAATTTGACTCACTGCTGCTAAAGGAGGCTGTCCTGGAGGCGGATTGTATTCTTCCTCCTCTCCGCCAGGACGACTCTGAATCCTCTTCCGACTCTGAGGGTGATTCTGAACAATGTGAAGCTTATGCTAAAGGTCAGCTCTTTGTTTTCTGTAACAAAACCGCTCCTGTAGTTTGTACTCATACCAATAAACATTGCTTTGTATTATTTCACGTTAACGCCGCTCGTTTTTACTTGTTTGACAGTTTTCAGTCAAGATTCTGAACCATCTACAGTCAACACTGCTGAATTCTGTGGCTGGGAGGCTCACACTCGAGGCATTGGCTCCAAACTCCTTTTGAAGATGGGCTATGAATTAGGAAAAGGTAACTCATACTTAAGTGAAATGTGTTTAGTATTTAGCATGGACGTAATGTTTAACCCTAAATAGAGAATTATCAAGTAATCATCCATCAAACATAATTCATAATTCAGGACACGCATGTGACAGCCGAATACTTTACTAGCACACCGGTGCAGAGATTCTGAAGTTGTTTTAAATTTGCTTGCACCAAACATGGTGCTGCTAGGGCAGGATGATTGGTATATTTGAACGGGTCATGCACTGCAGTCAACATGGCTCTGTGTATCTATGACAACATTGTATTTGTGCAGGTTTGGGGAAAACACTTTCGGGTCGCGTGGAGCCCGTACAGGCCGTCGTTCTCTCGAAAGGTCGCTCTCTGGACCAGTGCGCCGAACTCACACAGTGTAAGACTCAGGCGGCCATCGCCGAAAACAATCCGACCTCGGGCAAACGGAAAATGAAAAGAAAACGGACTTCTGCCTCGGGGAGGTCGGATGTCTTTGATTTTCTGAACTCTAAACTGGGGGATTCCAGTGGACCAGTAGCAGCTTCCGCAAGCTCTTCGGTCAGCGGTGTGGAGGCCTATCAGGGAGGAAAGAGCACCAAGCGTTCACTCAATGTTCAGCTATTTCAGACTTCTGAGAGGGTGAGTCAGGTGGAAAAGGAAATCCAGCATCTCACGGAGTCTTTGAGCAGGAGGAACGGAAGGTGGGTTGAGCGCTGACGTTCTCCGTATAAGTCTAAATCCTTTGAGTTGTTTTCTCAGCGGGTGTTTCTCTGTCACCGCAGGGATGCTGCGGTTATCAACCGTGCCGAGGAGAAGCTCTCAGCATCTCGGAAACTGCTGCAGCAACTGAAAGCTCAAGAACTGAACATCCAGAGGGCTCAGAAAAAAGCAAATACACATAAGAAAATGACGGAATTTTGACCGTCTCGTGTACAAGTGTAAATAATTACCTTGTTTTTTTTGTTTATTTTAATACAAACACTTCCAGTTTTGTATTAGTGTTGTCCTTTTATACAGAAATCTAAATCATTATATACGTGTATGTGGAGTACATGTTATCACAATGTAAACACATTTCATTCATTTAATTTTTTATTTACTTTTTGTCTGGAAAAGGGCAGCCTAGTACCTTCACCACTAAGCTAGCACTGCTTGTCAAATTAAAATAGCAATAATAATAATAAATTCTATTTAAATCTAGATTTTAGTTGTTGCTTTTGTTAGATTGAGACACCATCTAATGCAGTGCCTGAGAAGAGCAAAAAGCATGATGGTCTTGTGTCATTGGCGCCAGTGGTGTTTTGATCAAAGCCACTTGCAAACCACTTTACCAAACAGAGCTTTATTTTTATTAGTTGCACTTAGACTTTAATTATCGGAGATATTTAATTTCGCTTGTGACAAACTTATGCCGTACAGACAGTTACTAGAAATTAGGTGTAAAAAAAATGCCGTACTTCGGTTTTGTCATTGCTTACCATACTTCTCTGGATTATTTGCCATTTGTAATTGCTTTTTCATCCCCAGGTAAGTCGCTTGAGCAAAGTCAGTTGACAGATCACCTACCATGCGTGTAATTAAACGTTTTAAACTGTGCTCTCTTGACCATGTGGCTTCAAATGGATATTTCATTAGCAAGTTAATGACATGCAATACGTTCACCAAAAATGCCACAACAGAAGCCGGCCTGAGAAAAGTGCACAGACAAAATTTAATGAAATGTTACAATCCATTTTAAGAGCAAAGGTAAAAAACAACTCTTGAGTCTTGGCGGTTTAAAGTGGTCGATTCTTCCCGTTCTGCCGTCCAAGTTGGTTTTTATAGGCAAATTATGCCGTGGTTAAAATGGAGCAGCCTGTGCGTGTATAATTAGGTTTTAATTACAGCAGTTCTGTGGAACTTGCCCTGTTTTTTCTCACCTTATGAACAACAATCCTTGCTATTGAAATTCTGATTATGAAATATAATTTATAAATTGTTATATACTGTATATATATAAATATATCCCCCCCACTTTAATACAGGAATCACAATTGACTCTTCAACTGGTGCACTGTAGGATGCGGCATTTTAAATGAGAGCGTTTTAAATGACTCGTTTGTTGATTACTCATCTGTGGTGAGTCGACTCATTAATTGATGAATCAGTTGTGGTGAGTCGACTCGTTAATTGATGAATCAGTTGTGGTGAGTCGACTCGTTAATTGATGAATCAGTTGTGGTGAGTCGACTCGTTAGCTGTGATGTAAGTAATGTGTTTTACTGCTTTTCTTGTCTGCCAAGGCTTGTTTTATATTTGATTGGTTTTAATCTGTTGGTTTATTTGCACGTCCCTCCATTTTTTTAACACCAGTCATGACTGATCACAAGGTTGCAGTCTCAAACCCCACGTTTGCTTGTTACTGCTTTTGGGGTCTTGAGTAAGTATCTTAATCCTCAGTATAATGTAAGTGGATTGCAAGTCGCTTTAGATGAAGAGCCTTTTAAACACGAGTGTGTATTGTGTCTTTGGCACTACCTTCAGTGCCAATGATTTACATTGACATTATTAAACTTTACTTAAACTTCATAATCAGGTAGATATAGGGCAATGTGCCTTTTGTTTTCAGCATCAATGTGTACATCTCTCTCCGTATTGCCCCCAGACACAAGCTTATTTACAGCTGTGATGAAATTGAATTATTGTCATAACAACAAAAGAAATGAAAACAGGTAATATACAGGAACCTCCAGTATTTTCACCCTTACTGGACCTTTTAAAAGGTCACGTTCATGTGGAGTCTGAAAGCAGACTCGTACCTGGCTGAAAATGAGATGCGTTGCCTGAAAGACAGAATCTATGCCTTGTTTTTTTCATCTGAATGCTCATCCAGATGCAGCTTTGCTTATTTGTGGCATGAGGAGAAAAGCTCATCCCTTCAAGCCTTCATTCTGTCAGTGTGAATTTAGACGCAGCATCCTGTCTGTGCTGGAACATAAATTTAAATTTACACATTGGCAGCTGTAATGACCTTATGCCAACTCATTTATCACCACCAGGAATGGTGAGCATGATTAATTGTTTGTTTAGACAGATATTCCCCAAAAATACAGTACACCTATTGAATAATGAGCTGATTATTATTAATGGGATATTTGGTACCAGTCAAAAGTTTGGACACAGCTGCTAAATTAATAGTTTTTCTTGACTTCCTGACTTTTTTTGTTTGACACTGTTGAAGAAACTCATGAATTATATGATAAACAACAATTACAAAACAAGCTTATATATATATACTAGGGTTGCACCGGATCTCCGGTTTCCGAATATCCGACTAATTTTAAGCTATCCGATCCAGTCCGGTTCCGGTTGGAAATTTAGCCTCCGTGTCGGATAATTTGGGGTCGTTATTCGTCACATGATCAGTTCAGTTTCTGTTCAGAAGTTTCTGTATCTGTTGGTTCTGTACTTTGTAAAGTTGCTTTGAGACGATGTCTGTTGTAAAAAGCGCTAAATAAATAAAGTTGACTTTGAATTGAACAAAATACGAATTAGTCGGCACGTTTTAAGCTTTTTTAAAAAAGTTATCAAGTTAAAAGAACCAAGCGCGTCGCTACGCATGCGCACTGACAAACACTTGAGCCCACATACATGCACTGCGCGCACGCACGCACACACTCGTATTAAACTTTAACATTAAACTGAATGTGTGTGTACCACTGTTGCAACTCCTCAGTAAGAAAAGTCATTATTTACTCTCCTAAAAAATCGCTGGAAGTAGAATGACGTCATCGCCTAATTAGCATAATGAGTGTTTTTAAAGCCTTAAAGGAAAAACGCTGTGGAGAGAAAAAAGTGAGTAAAGCAAGTGTTACTACATATCAAGCATAGTTTTGTTGTTCGTTTATATATATATATATATATATATATTTGTTTAGTTATTAGTTTTTTCTTTTGTTGGACACCACAAAAACGTAAAAGGCTTAGGTTGAAACAATCAGCAGAATGCTGGAAATGCCTAGTAGAGGAGGGTACAAGGATTCATACTTTTGTGGGAATGTCCTAAAATTTTGAATTTCTGGCTAAGGAGTCGTGAATATTTAAGTTTTTTTTTGTTCATGACTTTGTGCTGGGGGACTGTACACAGGAATGGCAAAGTGAATTAGCTGGCAACTTACAAGAATGTACAAATTTACTTAAAAATTCTTTGGAACAGGAGGAACACAAAAGCCACAGGTCTTTGTCCAAAAAGGATAGAAGGTCTCCAATCATAATGCTAATTGTTTTGTTTTTGTTGTTGGTATATTTATGTTGGTAACATTTTTATTATGTTTGATAAATGCATCTGTGTTCAATTTATATGCGCAACAGATCTTTTCTAAAAAAAAAAAAAACAATCTTTATATAGATCATCATTTTCTATGTATTTAAAATACATATCTTGGTTATGTGAAATGACTAATAAAATGTTAATCATAACTACAACTACATTTTCAATAACCAAGAAAATGTTTGGGTTGCTAAAACGCTTTAGTCTTTGCTGACATTATAGGAAAAAAATCATTCATAAGATCACTGCCTAATTTATAATTACAGCTCAATAAAACGTGTTAACATTGGAACATGAACTGTTTAGGCAAGATTTCCCTTCGAGACCTGAAGAGGTGCAAGCTGGCCCATATATTCTTCGACACATTCTTCAATGTTGAGAAATATTTGAATCATGAACAGCGAGATCCATTCATGGAAGCAAAGGCAAGTTTATGTTCATGTCCAGACCTCTAACTGTTTTTTTTTGTTAACCATGGTAATCTTTTCTTTCAGGATGCTGAGGGTTTGGTACAGGAGATCACAGACTGGGAAAGATATGCTGCAGAGGAATATGATATTTTGGTTGCTGAAGAAGCTGCAAATGAACAATACATTGACGGGTAAAGCTTCCGAATTTAATCTTTTGGTATACTGTTAGCTTCATAGTGACCTTAAACTATCATATACATTGTTCTGTGCTCATTATAGTCATAGTTCATAATAATATCATAGTTGACGTTTTCACGCTGGACAAATGTGTTGCCTCTTAGATTTAAAGTCTGACCATAACAAATCAGTTTAGTACCTTCCACATCCAGTTCCTGAATCCTGTCAAAAGCAGGAAGTGGTCATGATATGACCAGACAGTCTATATTGTATAATTTTCTTCACCTATAGAGGGTTTTTTGTAAACTCACAAGTGGGCATCCAAAATTATTTGCACTGTGGCAAAAGTGGTTTTGAGGAAAATTATAGTTGTATTATTATAGTCGTCATTAACTTAATTCTCCTTTTTGTTTTTACTTTTAGTTATGAGAGTGCTTTGGATGATATGATTGACCACATGTCCAGCAAGTTTAAGTTGGCCCCTGAGAAAAGGCACTTGCTTGATCCTGTTAGCTCTCACTCTGACTTGGATCAGGATGAGTATGCAGATGATTTTGAATGACAGTTGCTGCAGTAATCGAAACATCCAAAGAACCCAGCAGAGCACAGCAACAGACTGCTTGCACTTCACCTAGAGATGTTTACTGAACAACTACCTGCATGAACTCTCATGCGATCGGAGATTGATCCCTCTGCTCTGACTGGCTGCAGTGTGTCCCAGTACGAAAGGCTTGTGTTGGCCAAGTGTACCTGCAGTGTACAAACACCTTTACTGTGCCTGACACCTCACGAGTTCTCTGTGTGACTGGCACTACATGTGCATTGGTCCTGTCAAGTGTCCAGTCCTACATGTGCACTGTCCTGTCTTTCTCTAAAGGAATGGCAGGTAGCGAACATTCACACATTACAGAACATACAGAACACTCAGAATTGGTTTGTGGTACATTCCAGATATTAGGCCAAGTAATTTTAGACCTCAGCTCTGTTTCAAGGACACAATTCTCATTACATTGCTTTACAGTCATTTTAAAATAATGGTCCAGCTGTTAGATTTGCAAACTGTTAAATTATAGCTTTATTTATGAACGTTTGTACATAATTGTTTTGTTTGCTGTGTTTGTCAATTGTTTGAGAAAAAAAATTAATGTTACTTTTGATAATTAAAATTTAGCATTTAATATCTAAATAAAATCAAATACAACAACATCATATACATTGCAGTAGCATAAGCATATTTAGCAAAATATTTACTGTGTGTATGTGTATTTACAAGTATGTGTGATTGAGATGATTAGGATTAGTACTGACTATAACTGATCAAATAACTGATCAAATAACGACTTCTTGCCTCTGTTAGTTGTCTACAATGTCTCAGGAAAAAATCAATCCATTATGTAGATGAATTTGCGCTTGTTTATTGTAGTTTTAAGAGCTGCTATCTGTGTCTGAGGGTTATCCCCTCACATTTTAAGTTATTGGTGAAAATGGCAGCGAAAGCTAGAAATGAGTTCTAATGCTCCAATAACTTCGACTTAGACAAACTCTAGTATCACAGTACAATGATTAGCCACATTTTTTCATATAGTTCTGAAGAAATATGTTAGTCTAATTAAGAAGTCTTGTAATAAACCTGATGTAACAACAAAAGTAAACAAAATGCTGCACCCAGCAACTGTTTTAGCTTAGATCTAGGTTTGTGCAAAACAATAACAACAAAGGTTTTGCACTACACAAATTACAGTTCCCGGAATGAAAAACAATTAATGTCATTAGCACCAACATAAAGCATATAGATAAATAAAAAACACCCCAGGATGAGGTAATATTAAATACGATAACGAGAAACCATCCATCCCCTGACAGTTTAGCAGATCACTAACTAATAAACATCCCTAAATACTAAGTTAGCAAGAATGAACTAAATCAAATTTCAACTTCTACTGTATCCACATCTACATCATCAGTGCTGACTTTTGAACTGAGGTAAGATGCTTTGTTGCTGTCTGGCTGCTCTCTGAGAAGTTCTGCTGCTTTGACTTCTTGGCTGCAGATAGAGAACATTTATGTGGTGTCAAAAGTATGTGGACATGTTTAAAATACACTCACCTTTCTAAGCTACAACTACAATACAGACAAACATTGTACCCCTTGTATAGCATTAACAAAGAACAGTACACAGTAACAAGGTGGTTAACAGTCAACTGTTGTATACAGTGACTGTATTATAATCAAGTCTATGTAAGTACCAGCAATGTGTATTTAATGAAATACTTCATGAGCGTAATACTGTATATTCATGAATCCTAGAGATCACATAGTAATACTTGACACATATTGATCTTTTATATTTAAAAAAGCCATTTCCAGAACAGTATTGTAAAATGCACTGCAATGAGAAACATCAAGAATAGATTTAGAGGGCATTTGGTAGTTGGTAAATGTAAACACTAATGACACACCAAGATGGGCCAGAATCAAAAATATATTGTAAAGTAAAAAGTGGTGGAACGAGCTTCCATTGTCTAAAAGAACTTCTGAGTCGCTATCTTTTTAAAAAGAAACTAAATTTCAAATCTTTACCAATCACCTAAACTAACTAAAAATATCTAGATGTAATTTCAACAAGGTCTAGTAATTACCGGGGAATAAAACTGGAAACAACTGTTAAGTTGTGTGAGAAACCATACTAGAATAATTTATTAATGCTTATTAACCTCAGGCCAGAATACATTACTTACATTGCTTGATGCAGCAGAATATACACAATGGAAGTAACAATGGTTTTCTGAAGCATACAAGACTCCAAATGTGTATGAATATACTTTAGAAAACTATTGTTCAAATGCTTAGTTTATTTAGTTTTTAATGTCATGTTTTACTTTTAGGTAACATTCATGACAGGAAATAGTCATTCATCACACAAGTCACATCAAATACAGTTATGGATATTTATCTCCAATTAACTGAACAATTACAAACTGTGGCCACAAACTTGTCTAAAGTCTCCAAAAAAATCCACTTTTAAAGCTACTACTGTAACAGTTACAGTTCACTCCGAAGAACTAACAGCAGTCACATTAATAGGAAGGTGATGAAACACATTGATCAACACAGTCTCAACTTTTTTTGAGTGTGCTGCAGGCATTAAACAATAAATCTGTTTAGCTACAACCTACAATAAAGTAGGTATGTGAACAATGGAAATAGTTTTATTCTACTTGATCAGATTTTTACATTTTTAAGATTTTACAATATTTACTCTACTAAAAGGACTCACTATGAACGTCATCACAGACTGAACTATGAATAATCATTTAAAATAATATATTTGCTAGTTATAACAGTTCAATTTAATTATGTGCCGACTTTTCACTAAGATGCATAAACCAGTGCATTATCAAGCCGGTCCTAAAACAGGATCAATAGGAAGTTGCACCAGGAAGTGCTGTGCTGACCAATACAAAAGCAGCAGACAGAAATAGACATAGTCATATGTCTCTAGGAGTGCCTGGTAATTACTCCTCACTCCCAGTTTGGTGGCTGTGGTGGGATTCAGCTAGTTGGAACTGGTTTAAGCCCAATTTTCTGACTTTTTATGAGCTATGATTAATATATTTTTTTTTCAAATGCATAATATCATAGATAAAAACAATACTGTTGCAGTTATGTTATTATTAGCATTACATCATACTTACTCCTGTGTATAAACAAACGTGTAATGTAATAGTCTCTGCTTTAGAATTTTTTGTATTATGAAAAAAAATTAAAATTCAAACAAGTGCCTTGTTATTGCCTAAAACTTTAAAAAGTGAATGCATATAATGAAAATTTTGGTATGCTGGCCTGATCATTTGTATATAAGAAGCAATAAGTATATAAACTTGTTTATACCCAAACTATGACTAATAAACATTCACCCTACCTATTCAGCTGTTTACCCCCTTTTCTTTCAAAACAGGGTTGAAGGAAACCTGTCAACAAAATAAACAATTATTTGTATTGAAAGACATTCAGCCCTTTATAACATTTACCCTATTCACAAGTATTGCTAGCAATAATGTGCTAAGAAGATTGGCTTTGTGAAGTTTCGTACCTTCAGAAGTGTTGTGCCTGATGGAGGGGGATCGGGAGCGATTAGTAAGTGAGGGTTGTTTATTAGTGTCTGAACTGATGAAGGACACAGCGTCTTCTCCCTCAGCTGTGCCCTGTAGAGATGCTCTGTAATATAAGAGGGGTGTCCAACACTCATCCCTGCTGCTGATGTTCTGCTCACCAGTGTATCGTAGCAGGTAGTTGTATCTGAGAAAAACAAAAGCACAATCTGAAGATTTACAGGTTACAATGTAATAAACGGTTGCACAAGTTGGTGAGCAAATACAACCCCTGGCAAAAAGAATGGAATCACCGTTCTTGAAAGAAGTGGATTAACTTCTTTTTACTCCAACAATTGAATCACAGAAACAACATTTTCTTTCTTTCTTTTAGCTCTACTTAATCTAAAAACATAATTGTGAGTGCTTTTGTGAATAATTTAAATCTGACTGGTATTATGATGAAAAAAACTAAAGATAGTTAGATAGATAAAGTAAATTGTCATTTTTTATTTTTATAAATGTATCAGTATGTATCAGTTAAACATTTTTTAGTATACAGTAGGAGATGTTGGGTGGTGAGATGGGTTCGCCTTGTGCCACATTCAATACTTGGCTCGAATGGACTGAGCTTAATAAGCAAAAAGTAGGGCTGTCCACAACAAAGGATTTTGTTGGTCGACCAGTGGTCGTCATTTACTCCAACTAATCGACTAATAGTCGACTAAAAATACCATTTAG